>JAQIWG010004826.1:0-15420 GCA_034695025.1 Chamaedrilus cognettii | reverse complement strand
AGAACAAAAGGGCATGTCAATGAACAATGCCATAAGGGCGATGTCCGACAGGGATGCATGGAGAGAGCTCATTCGGCCCCATCGTCACTCTCCGAACTGACGAACAGACCAAAAGAAGAAGAAGGAGAACCAAGTTAGGGATTATGAACAGTAGGCTAGGTGTTGATTTCTGCTTGTTTATTGACGAGCTAATAATTTGGATGATGTGCGCCGGAGAGATTTTTACGCTGATTCAAATACTAGTGATTAATTATTGAATCGTTCTCTTGCTCTCAAAGCCATCGCTGATAACAAGAAAACTTCATTCAGCTCAAAAAGTTTATTTATGCTTGACTTAATTATTGTTCTATTAAATTCTTTATTCATGCCTGATGAGCAGCGTCTAACTTAGTTTACATTTTTGGCCAATTTTACCATATTAAACTATTTTTCGTTTCGTGGAAAGTACAATTTCAGGCCTGAAGCGAAAACGAAAAACATACTCATCAAATCAAAGCAATAGAGGCTTCTTTTTTTCGAAGTTTTGAAGCATTATATTATACTAATTTAGTCCCTTGCTAGACTATATTAACCTATTACTGAAATCATGACTCACATTTATAGTTGAACTACGGTTGCTCAATCTAGAAAAATAAATTAACATACTAAGCAGATTAAATACTGCAGATAATTTCTTGTTTATAAAGAACTGATTTTATTTATCTTCATTTGTCATATTGACTGTATCATAAACTGAATTGATGATTACAGCCTAGGTCGCGTAGAGTTAGACCCACAGTTGTAAGCTTTATTCTCAATGATACCAGTGCTGGGTATTAATACCTAGATTTAGGTATTTTGGTGATTAAGGGATCTAATTTTTAAAGTAATACCCAGATATCAGGGTATTTTTTTTAATGTCGCATTTTATAATTGGTTTTGGGTATTTTTGGCAAAAAATACAATCAATAGATTTTTTGGATGGAAATACCTAGAATATAGATATCTTTCATTTTGCTCCAATGGTATCACTGAAAGTTATTCTATACTTGATGAGATACTTACTTTTTGCGACCGCGAACCGTCCAGAAGCAAGCAAGGCTGTGATCGCGCACAGAAAGGTGACCTCACGCATGATTGCCGCCGATACCTTGCGCGCCTTGCGCTGAATTAAACCGGATTGAACCGGACTAAACCGGATTGAGCTGGTTTCGTGCGAAATGATCCAGATTCAGCTGAAACGAACGACGCTGATTGAGTAGTCGCCATGCATTTCGTCTGCCAGCAGCGCCACAATGTGCGCTTTAGCCTAATTATTGTTGCACAGCAATCAGATGCATAGCGATGCATCTAAAATAGAAAGATGTAACGTGACGTCTAGCCTGACTAGGTATGCTTTTGGCCTCTATACTGGACCAAATTGTGGCACATAACAACTTGATATCAGTGTGCCAAAAGGGTGTAATACAGTCCTATCTGCGTATTGGCCATGCTCGATGATTCTTGATAGAAAGTGAGTTATGAAATACATCTTTGCACGGATTTTTGAGACTATGTCGCTGTTTTGGCAATTAATATGTTTTCAATAATATATGTATAGCCTATTGCATTTAAAGCCATAACAAGTAAAAACGGTGAGAGCGCGTTTACTGTGTAAGACGTTGCTCATAGTCTAGGCCCAGGCCCACGTATTACTTTAGACCTACATACCTGCATTTACTATTCATACAGCATGTCGCTTACTCGAATTTCTGTCCGATGCCCCTATGACTGTCGGCTTTAAGTTGTAACAAATCTTTCAATATTATAACTCAAGCCTAAGCCTTACGAATCAACGCTGCAACCTAAGCCGTGGACTGGGGGTCCCCCCCTCCGAAATAGCCAAACGGAAAAAATAATTAGGCATCATTGGCATAGTAAATTTTGCGCAAAAGTTCAAACCCGCCCCCACCTAAAATTTCGAAAACTGTTTATTTTAAACTCGCTCTTCAAGATGGTGAAATAGGGGTCTATGACTGTCGAAAAGGAAAAGCACTGTTGATCATGATCTCAAAAATATCAGTCAGCGCCCCGCCCCCCCTTTCCGCTCGCGATTTCTGCGCGGGAAGTGAAAAATGATTCTCCAGCACCCCGCCCTCCTTCCCCCTCGCAAGTTCAGCGGCGATGCGCGATTCAAACCCCCGCCCTTACCCCGAAATGAACTTCAGCCTACGTCCCTGGCTGCAACGCACATGATCATCTAACGAATCAGATTATACATGTGAGCATTATTAAGTTATTAATATCGAACACACCATGGAAAGCATCCATATATAGGCCTAGCGTTTATGCAGTGCTTCACGATGTGCGACATGTTTAGAAAGACGAAGGTTTTTGATTCTTTGTTGATTTATCGGTAGCGGTCAATTACAAAAACAAAAAATAACAAAGGTTATTCAATGCAGCAATGTCGAACATGATCATTGACATCATTGCGTTTGGAGTATAGTAGTATACTAGAGATGCATGTCTCAGTTGCTTGACTGTATAAAAATATTGTATTGTAATATTAAATTAAGCAATTACAGGCGCAAGCAAGCTTAGCAACGGATAAATGTATTTCCGTGGAGTTGTATCACAAATACATCAGTATAAGATTGACGCTTCATTGCATGAGTGCCGTATTGTAGAATTCTATCATGCAAACACATATTTTACAACATGTAGCCTAAACAACTTCTTTCGTCGAATATGTATGCCACAGACACAAAAATATCAATTGACAATCAAATGACTTAGGTCGTTGCGTTGCGCTTCTAGCTGTTTCTCTTATGCTGGTATTCACCATTGCGAGTTAACCTCGACTTGACTCAATCGGCGGATTGAGTGACGTCACGCTAGGCATAGGAGATTGACAACGGTCACACTCAACTCGCGGATTGATCAACTCGAGGTTAACTCGCAATGGTGAATACCAATATTAGTTCTTATACTGGTATTACCCATTGCGAGTTAACCTCGAGTTGACTCAATCGGCGAACTGAGTGACGTCACGCTAGGCATAGAAGATTGACAACGGTCACGCTCAACTCGCGAATTGACCAACTCGAGTTTAACTCGCCATGGTGAATACCAATATTAGTCTGTCTCTGCTTTGTGATTTCGTGCGCGTTAGGACCAACGTTAGCCTAGTTGCGCATAGGGTTTGGAATATAATGATCGCCTACCTTGAGACACAAGTAGCGTTCCAAAATTACCAGTAAACTAAAAATAATTTGATTACAGGTAATCTATTATTAAATTACCGGTAATCTATGGTAATCTACCTCAACAAATTTCTGACCCCTCAACTGCTCAAATATTCGGCATATTAAATAAAATTTTCAAATCGTACTAGGACTCTATGGAGTGCGGCATAAAAAAACAATCCCATAGCGAATTTGCGATAACTCAGCCAAAAATAGATATTTTTGCTTTACCTTTTCAGGGATTGTAGCTAAGATAATTAGACACAAGTTCTGGAAATTTCACTTGAAAATCTGCTTGTAGGCAAAAGTTATGAAACTTTTACCAAAAACAGTTTTAAAATCGTTTTAACTGACACAGTGATGCCTGCAAATGACATTTTGATGCCTGCCTATCTCAGAAATTCGTCGCTAAACTGGCAGGACCTATTTTGCCAGCCTACCATACGTGGGGGGGGGGGGGATGATGCATGTAAAGTTGATTGAGGACTGCCAGAACGTTGCGCCGCCCGTGTTCATCCTTCAACAATACGGCGCACCAGCTCATGCTGCACGCCAGTCGCAGGATGGCTTCAGTGTTACTGCCCAGACTTCATCAACAAAGTTGAATGGCCTCCGAACTTCAGATCTAAATCCGCTTGACTAACATGTCTGGGGAGCGATGCTTGAAAAGTACCGGACACACAGGCCAAAGCCAAAGAACAAGGCAGAACTCAAGACGGTACTGGAGATCTGGCCTGATCTGCCGCAGGCACCAATCGAGAAAGCTGTCCTTGCCTTCAGCAAAAGGCTCAAGGCCTGCATCAGCGAAGACGGTGGCCACTTCGAACATCAGCTTTAGTAAGCCAGCGAAAATCAGTCCTTTACAGGACCACCAAATTATTCAAAGGGAATCAAAGCGCTCCGTTACTGAGACGCTATTTTGTAACGTGAAAAACTAAAGCCGCTTTAACGTGTGGTTGATTTGATTTTTGGATTTTTTTACATGAACTTTCATAACTTTTGAACGCATCCATGTTTTCGTTTGAAATTTGGGGACCTTGTGTCGAATTATCTCAGCTACAATCCCTGAAAATTTCAAGAAAATATATTTACTTTTGGCCGAGTTATCGCGAATTCGGTAGGGGATTTTTTTTTTATTCCGCACTCCGTACATCGAAGTACGTTCCTTTGAAAACAGCAATGTTTTCAACGAAACTTGCAATGTTGCTGTCATGAGATGCATTTCAAGTGCATTTCATGCCGAAATCTGCGTTTTTGATAAGGCAAAAATCTGGATAAATTACCAAATCGGTAATTTAATATAAATTACTGTAATTTATAATATATTACCGTAAATTGCACCGATTTTAAACTACCATAAATTACGGTAATCTAAAAATTCCTTCGAACACTAGGCACAAGCAATGCTGAAATGGTACCGGCCAAGCAAGAGGCTATAGAGGATAGATCTATAGACCGCTATTAGCTAAACTCAAGCCGAAATGATTAACGTCAGTCGAAATGGTAAACTCATACCCGAATGGTAAACTCATACCCGAATGATAAACTCAAGCCGAAATGGTCGGCGCCAAACTTGTTTGGCCACAATGTTATGCATTATTGCGCGAAGCAGACGCGCTGTTACAATATAAATGGCACGTGACCCCGGCTCACGCGATACACGTAGGCCTACATGTGGCAATTTTTCAGTCTCTGTCTAAGCCTATTATAAACTATGCACGTGCATGTATATTATGGCATACACACTGCACATGCACATTTATAGCTAGCTAAAAGTATCGTCAGATCTAGTTTTAAATTTTTATCAGCTATTTTTATAATTATGGTAGATCTGCATGTACGAGGGAGAGTACTGCTTGATACAGGCGACCCGTATAGTTGGAAAAGGATGGGAGCCAGTGGAAACATGTGAAGAAGCCCCCTGTGTAGAAACCACCGACGAAGAACAGTCCGCAGTGAAGAAACCTCCGATGAAGAAATCTCCTATAAAAAAATCTCCGATGAAGAAGTCTCCGATGAAGAAATCTCCGATGAAGTAATCTCCGATGAAGAAATCTCAGATGAAGAAACCTCCGATGAAGAATCCTCCAATGAAGAAATCTTCGACGAAGATATCTCATACGAAGAAATCTCCGATGAAGAAATCTTAGATGAAACAAAAAAAGAAACTTTCAGTGAAGAAATGTCTTCGTGCCCTACATTTTAAATAAATTGCATATATTGCTGATCAAAATATAATGGAAGAGTTGATGAATCAAAGTGGTCAATTTCTTAACATCAAAGTTAAATTCACTTCAGACATTTCACATAAAATAGTGCATTACCAGATTTTCAATTTATTGGCCTTGATCTGCACAACGACAGTCCTCTACGAATTCTTTTGTTAATGGTAAAATGTTGAAAACAACTGAATTGTGCTGATGCTTGACATTGCTCATAAATTATAGGTCTGTCAGTGTAGAGGACGAAATTCAATATTCTCGGTGATCATATTGATACTGAACTCGAGACTGTAACCTACCGTACGTACCTTTGTTATTTGATGCGTAAAATTTAATCATCAGGAGTATACTGAATAGCCACAAATAGAAACTGAATCATGAGGAGTAGGCCCATGTTGAATGGTTACAAAATGGTTCCCTCACCTGGACTGTGTCCAGGTATGAAAAGACAAACTTGGATATCATAATCGACGATTTTAATCCCTCAATTTTTTTGTGTATTGCCTAAACACTATTTAGGTCCTTGGTATGCCATTTGTTGAAAATTTTGCCTTCTTTCAGAGATGAACGACTTTTGAAAATCGGTCGGAATTTGAAAGTTATAGCCATGAGATGGTTTGCTCGTTTCTGTAACCCACCGTGTATAACTAACCGCCCTTTTATCGTCTAATCTGGTAATGTCCATGTTTTAATTCACACAGGTTTAGATGCATAGCACGCTGATGAGGACTGCTGGAGCTGAGTTTTTACAGCCGGATGCCCTTCCTGACGCTCACCAAATAAATAATTATCGGGCACTGGATTAGAAGCTAGCGACACTTGTGTGTTTAACAGCCTTGCTAAAGGGCCTGTAACGCATGGTTTCATAGTTGCCGGCGCGGCTTGAACCCTAGTCCTCTGGACTCATAGTCCGACGCCTTAACCACTATCTCACAGCGCCTCGCCGGGCGGGTGTATAAATGAATAGGAACGTTTTTTGTCCATTCGTATGCGAAATGCTGTTTTACCTTTATTGATGCATATGCATGCATCAATAATTCACATAAGCCACAATTCCATTATAAGAATTTTGCAATAGATTTTCTGAACTGCACCACGCAAAAAAAGTGAGGAACAACGAAAGACTGCTCCACACGATGAAAAGTTATTTTTCATGCCATGTGCATGTAAGCCCAGGCCTATTGTCGCATCGGAAACACAGATATGCAGCTGCAGGCGAGTTCTGAAAATTAAACGAATACAGTAGTCATTCTATTAATAGATTTAAATCTAACCCTAAACCAAGCTAAACCTTAACGTATGCTTAACGTGAACCTAAATAACAAAGATACAAATTGTTTAAAAAAATAGAAATTCGTTTGCATTTTCAAATTGCGACAGTGGCAGAGACTGCGCGGATTGAACCAAACTGAAACATTCCTAGTTTTTGAATATCTGAGCTAAAAATCCCTAGCTTGCATTTTTTGGCAAAATTTTTGCATGTTGTGCATTAATGTAACCTCCGGGGATTTAATATGTAAAAGCAAAAGCGGATGATCACAATTTTTGGCGCGACACGAATTAAAACTAGTGCATTGCAGAATTTCAATAAAATGAGGATTAATAGCAAATTGGCAATTGGATCTTCGGTGCAACCACTAAACCAAATGAACCTGGCTTTTCTTATATTTTGTGTAATCTATGTCGATACACTTTGATCTCACTCATTTGTCAAGGTTTAGGATTATTGTTAGCTTTGAGTCGCAGCTATGATCATAGGGTTACGGGCAGGGAAGGGTGTAGTTCAGGGGATGGCAACCCATATAATCTGCATAACAATCCAAGATGCACATGTGCATATGTACATGTACGTTTACACCGGTAGCTAGACCCACCGCTTCGCTGGCGGTGCAAATAAATGTGCGTTATATAATCGGGCAGGTTTTCCCATACTAATTCGATGGAATTTATCGTATAGTTTTAGTCCAGCCATAGGCGGCGACAGCTACACAGCGCAGCACGTGCAGCCCCATATTGAGGCATGCAAAACCAGCCAATGATTTATCCAACTTCCCCTTGCATCCAGCCTGGGAGGTTGTAAGGGGGCACTGAGCTGGAAGACTCCCTAGTGGGGGATGCAAGTGGAGAAAAACTTACTCACGATTTTTTAGCCATAGACTCATTAATTCAAAGTATTTTTTAGTGATTTTCTCTTGTGTAAAAATACACAATTGGCCAGTTTGTGGCCAATGCAGTCCCTAATAGATCACTCGCGTCGTCACTGTTTTGCACCATCATTAATTTGGTCTTAGTTAGGACGTTGAAGTCAAATTTAACATCATGAGACAATGACACTGCATGACGTCATTGCAATGCAGGCAGACATCAAGACGACATTGCAATCAAGAACATATCTGAACTTGGTCACATGCATACACCATGAGCGCAACCACCGGAGAGGTCGGCAGGGTCATGACCTCCCCAACTCTTGGGATGTTCTCTCCATTTTTAGCGTTTATCTATATAAAATTTGTCTTCATGACCTCTCCACTTTAAGCGCTTTTCTACATAAAATTTGAGCATAATTTGACCCCGACCTCATCAACTTTTAGAGTGTGGTTGCGCCCTTTGCATACATCGCTGAATTCGTCTTTGAAGAAAACATATTTCCTCCGCCAAACGTTTGCAAATAAGACTTCAGATGTAAAACATTTATTGAGTGAAATGCGTCAATTTTTTCACTGAATCTTCGAGTAGTTCAAGTCGAATCCGTAGTTATTTTCAAACGCGCACGTTTTCAAATTTATTCTAAAATAAAGAGTGCATACAATATGCGTCAAATGTACATCTTGGGTCCCATTGTTCACAGTTTTTAGCCACAGCTTCCATGAGCCTAATTATCAGCACAATGGTTTAATAAATAGCGTTTGCGCTTTCCTTAGACTTTCATATATATATATACAGAGTGCGGCATAAAAAGGCAACCCCCTAGCGAATTCGCGATATCTCGGCCAAAAGTAAATATATTTCATTGAACTTTTCCGCGATTGTAGCTGAGATAATTTGACACAGGTCCCAAAATATCTATTTTTGGCTGAGTTATCGCGAATTCGCTAGGGGTTTTTTTTACGCCAAACTCTGTATACTGTACGAACACGTACGGGGATGCTCTTTAAATTAAATTTGTTTCTTCGGTGACTTCGGATAAGATATTGTCTAAACAATGAGCCAACGTAAATTGTGTGCAGATTGCGGAACGCATTCAAAAGCAATATAATCCCGGAACGAAGTTTGTGATATTGTGATATGCTTCACTCTTTTACATACACCGCAGTGTAGCGACCAATAACCCAGCCTAAGCCTATTGAAAACATATGTCTGCAGACTGTATAAATTATAATGGATGCAAATGATGGAAACTTTCTGGGTGGCCGCAGGTACATGTACATGTGGGCTAGCTAGTATGCGCAAGCACTCGTAAGTTTGTAACACAATACTGTTTGTAATCCATTAACGTTCTCTCATAAATAATCTCTCTAAGTGTCATGGACCTGCCATCCTTATTGTGGATTCGAAATAAATAACAATCATTTCGCAACGAAGTTCAGATTTTTTGTTAATCCTTTAAGGGGTGATCCAGTGTGATTAAACCATTTGCCAAACCGTCGCCTCAAAATTTCGTACACTACGGATTTGACAATACGGCGATAGGCTACTGCAGAACTAAGCTGACAGAGACTGGTGAGTTTTCATGTTGATACAACAATTAATAAATGAATACAATGCATCAGGTTATCATACTATGCTAAAAAAAGCAATTAATATAGTATTAACTACTAATTACGTATAAAAATCTGACCCCTCCTAGCCAGCGGCCCCATTATCCCAGCAAGTCGGGGAACAAAGAATAGACTTGCAGCCCAGAGCTCCTCGGGCGAGTCGTAAAAGGCGACTTAAGTGGGGGGCCGTGGAGGGCCTCATAGGGGCCCCGCGGTCGAGGAGACCCGCAGGTTTTTTTGTTATGGAGTAGATTGTGTTTGCAGCAGCTACTCTAGCAAGCAAGCGTCTGTGTCGCCTTGGAAACCATATTTGAAACTCGTATAACGTCACGCTTTGCTGACAGTGTCACCATTTAAAAAATCCAAAAGTGTTTAGACCTATAATAATGCTCAATAGTGTCGAAAGTTAGGCCAATGGCTTAAAAAATAACGATTAGGCCTACGCCATGGGTAAAGAAATAGTAGGCCTGGATAGATAGGTGACATCAAATACAATAGGCTTAGGCCCTTCATTTTTAAACTTATGAGCAGTAGTAGGCTATTATAATAGTACTAGCTAGGTCTTCTATATTGAGCGATAGCCTACTAGTCTAATAGGCCTAATTCAAAGGGGTGCCATTACAACATCGTAACGAGTGCACGAAGTATTACAGGCTGCTTATTAAGACTGCGTTTGATAACTATTATGTTGCGAACTTAATGTGATTGATCAAGCTTCATGGAGTTGTTGGGTCCAGTGCAGCGTTTTTATTATCTCACAGGTCTGGTTATATCGAGAGTCCAGACTCAGTTGACTAACGCAGCTCGAGGATCAAGATGACTCGACGCGGACTCCTCCTGCTGCTGATGGTCGCCGCACTGCTCTCAGTTACACTAAGCAAGCCGGCGAAGGGTAAGGCCTCCTTTCCACGATGCATATTTTGCATGCAATTTTATGCGCAATTTTGATTGAAATTTAGCATGCAACCATGTTAAGAAAATTACAATGTAAATTGTCCTTAACTGGGTTTTATGAAAGCCGTGATGAAAGCCAGTTAAGGAACAGGCCGTGCATGAAACCCAGTTGAGGAAATCGATATCATGACAATGGGTCGTCCGTCCGCCTTAACACGGTTACATGCAAAATATGCATTTTTATATTAACAAATCAAGTTACCTTTCTCACTAAACTTTGGCTACGGTGCAAACACACACAATTTCTCTTTCTTTCTAAACTTGCAACGTTAGAAAATATGCATTTTATTCTTCACGCCATTTTAAGAGTATTTCATTCCTTAGTTTAGCCACACTCAACAGTGCTCTTTATTTTTTGGCCATTCCTGTCGCTGCTTTTTCATTTTCATATAAATATATCACTGAGAAAAACAATAACACAGCGCATACCAGCATATAATAATTATACTCTCGACTACATGACATACCACTGGGGTCTGGCCTGTTCAAGGCGTTCCTTGTTACTTGGGCCATTGGGGGTCGGGTTTCGTTCGTTACTTTGGTCGCTAGTTCTATTGTTACTTGTCCGGTATAATATAAAGGACTTTGATGCCGGTTCTCCAGATTTACTTTAGAAGCAGGTTATTGGCTACCCTTGTTACCTCGAAACTTGGTCGCCAACAAGAGGGGCCGATCTAGGTAACAAAGAGGGCCTACTCCCCCGGGCTCCCCGTACCTAGGCCACGGCTTATAACTGTGATAAAATGCACAAAGTGCATCGAGATTTAGACACCGCATTTTTGTTGTTAGTAACTTCCGCACACAAAATGCGATATTACTCAATTTTAGTCAAGTCGAAGAGGGATGAAATCAATGAAAATGGCGTATCTTGTCGATGTATTATAAATAAAATAGCGCGTCGAGGGCCAGCCTCTAGTCGATTTTGCAGCACATTGATTTTGCAGTATTAATGTGCTGCAAAGGTTGTTGAACATCATTGAAAATGGTGCCAATTTAATTGTCAGAGCATTTTTAATTAAATAGTGTAAAAGCGGCTGGTCAATAGCCTATAGAGTTGCATTTTAAATTTTATATAGATTCTCGGTACCGTAGTCCGTCCGTCAGCCAAAATCTGATCACACAAATTCAGATTAGATAATAACTTATAATAAAAAGTTTTTAGCTTCTATTAAGCTATACAATAAAGCTTTCGTTTGTGAAACAGATGAACCTCAATCGGATGACGGACGCGATGACGGAGAGGATAAAGGAGGAGAAGAAGGGAACAAAGGAGGAGAAGGAGGGAACAAAGGAGGGGATAAAGGAGAAGATAAAGAAGGGGATAAAGGAGGAGATAAAGGAGGGGATGAAGGAACGGATGAAGAAGGGGATAAAGGAGGAGATGGCAATGGGGATGACGAAGGGGATGACGAAGGGGATGACGGAGAGGATAAAGGAGGGGATAAAGGAGGAGATAAAGGAGGAGATAAAGGAGGAGATAAAGGAGGTGATAAAGGAGGGGACAATGGAGGAGATAAAGGAGTCGATAAAGGAGGGGATAAAGGAGGGGACAAAGGAGGGAATAAAGGAGGGGATAAAGGAGGGGACAAAGGAAAGAATAAAGGAGGGGATAAAGGAGGGGACAAAGGAGGAGATAATGGAGGGGATAAAGGATCGGATAAAGGAGGAGATGAAGGAAGAGATAAAGGAGGGGCTAAAGGAGGGCAGAAAGGAGAAGATAAAGAAGGGGATATAGAAGGTAATAAAGGAGGAGATAAGGAAATGGTTCAAGAAAGGAACATAGAAATGAATAACGTAGGGGATAAAAGCAGCGTCTGTGATAAAGGAGTGAATGGCGGGGGGACTGGGTATTCGAAGGGACGCAGGGGTTGATAAGGGGGATGTTGAAGGCGTCGACGGAGATCATTAGAAGCGACGTTGAAGGTCAGTGAACATCCAATTACTTTGCATAAGCTATGATATACTGTTTTCGGGGCGAGGCTGATGTTGGAGACATGTTTTAAGTTAATCTTCTATGAGATTTTCGTCATCGAACGCCCTTGTGCGAGCAACGAAAATAAAAATCTTGCATGACGAGCTGACTGACATTTCTAAATGCGGTCAGTAGGGAAAAATTATGTCCGGCGGTGGTACCGCGTCTGTGATTTGAGAAAGAAGCATTCTAGGTTAACGCTGTCATATCAGTGTTTGAGTTATCCAAAGGCAGAAAGGGGGGAGGGGGCATCAGAAGTAACAAGTTGGCCCTATCAGATGTAGCACAGGGGTCCTATCAGAAGTAACAAGAGAGATCCCGTCAGAAGTAACAAGGAAGGTCCGGGGCGGCCTGATACAAGAAGTCACGACTGGGGATGGGGGCGGGGGGGGGAGGGGTGCAGACGAAGACTTTTAAAGTGGCGTTGTAGGCCAAACTTCTTCTATCGTAACACAATTTGCTACCAAAAACTAACACGAAATAAGAAAGTGGGCCCGATTTCCGGCCACCCCGGATTGACACAGAATTTTGAGTTACACCTTGCATATTCATTTTCATACTAAGCCTTTTTCACTATTCACTTTTCACTGTTTAACTTTTCCGCTTTTTTTTTACTTGTTGGTCAATTTAAATTTCCTCATGATTTTTGCACACATTTTGGCATGAAGCCCGCCCGAGGTAACAAGAGGCACTCGGACCCCGGTGACAAAAGTAATAAACGGCCTTTTATGGGTCCCCGGCCTCCAATTTTTAGCAGTAGTAAGGGGGCCGATCCAGAAGGGAGACCCGCCCCTCCCCCCAGAACCCCCCCCGTAGTTCGAAAACTAGTTGAAGGATGATTTTTTATTATAACTGTTTTTTTTAAGTTTAATTGTGATTGTGCTTGCTGCAGATTCCGATTTCCGACCAAGATAAAGATAGAAGAAAGAAACTCGATATGGAACATAAAAGGATTTATCGATTTGTTATAGGCCTACGCAGCTGTTATTGTAGCGTAGCAAGTAGGCCTATGTTAAACTAAGTGGCGGTTCTAGGGGGGTGGGGTTCAAGGGGGCTTACGTGGTTTCAAGTTCCTCCTGTTGATTTAAGCGAAGTCCATCTAATTTAAAATTGAGACTTTGTACAAATTTTGGTCTCGGGGTGTCAAGCCGCACTGTTGTGATCTTCAAGCCCCCTCCCTAAGTATAGAAATTTAGGCGAGTCATTTGACGCTTTTCTGTTTTAATGATGGATATCACTGAAATGTTGCATTTCCTGTAAAAAAATGTTTTGATAGGAGTTTTTTGTACAGTCGTTTGTATAGACGTTTTTTGAAACTCTACTAGGATTTTAAAATCGATGAGAGTAGCATTACTGATAAATATGGACAAATATGGATGTAGGGCTACTTGCCTTTTGGAATCGCGTGGCGTAAGTAGTTACAGCTGTAAGCTGTAACTTGTCTCACTACAGGCGGAGCGAACCGTCACTTCAATAAACGCGTGTTGATAATTTAGAAGAGTTAAAAAAATGTATGAAAACAGGCTCGCCGAAATTTACGTAATCTAAGCCAGTGCTTCTCAAACTTTTTGGGTTTACGGAATGGCCAATTTTTTCACGCGGTGGCCGGGGACCGGCAACTTTTCATGGTAAAAATTTGGTACTTTGCGTTATTGCACAGTCCAAAATTAT
Organism: Chamaedrilus cognettii; assembly: GCA_034695025.1. Lineage (NCBI taxonomy): Eukaryota > Metazoa > Annelida > Clitellata > Enchytraeida > Enchytraeidae > Chamaedrilus > Chamaedrilus cognettii. The sequence continues at coordinate 1,637 of JAQIWG010004826.1, read as the reverse complement.
CCCCACGTAGCGTTGCCGGTATCTACATACCACTACATGCAAATACCAATAGCATGGCAACCCATACAAAACAAACTGTGTCATAAAGGAAACACCTAACTTATAGCTGTAACATACTTTGTCAAAAGTTAACAATTGTTTTATTCTTTCACTGTTGAATTAATAAGTCAACTTGCCAAAATTGACATTATTTATTTTTAACAACACATGGCTGCAAAAAAAATTGGTGAACTTTGAAACTTTAAAACTGTCACGAATTCTTGGGAAAATAGGCTACACTCCAAAATTAAGCGACGTAGATCTAACGTTTCGGATAGGAGCTGGCTGTATTAACCTTTGTATTCTAAGACCTCTCGATTTTAAAAATGTGGTTAGTGCAACAAAGGCTAATTTTGACACATTCCTCGAAATCCTCACCCATGTTAATCCTGTCAGCAGAGAGCATTCAGTAATCATCTAGGTCATTGTTGTCACCGCAGCCTAGCCTACGATCGGTATTGAAGTGTGCTCTAAAAGTTAGCCTCGCAACGAGAAGAATAGGGTGGGTGAGGTTCATGTCATTCTCTTAATTCGTTTTCAGCATTTTGTGGCATGCTAAACTCCAGCAGTTCAGTTTTCCATTGTATTTTGTTTAGTGTCAATTGAAATTGTTAACTTTCTCAGAGTTTTGCGACAACACGATTATAGCTAGTTGAAGTAAAAATATTGTCATTTTGCGGGAAATATACACCGCTCAAAAGTAAAGGACCCAACGAATTTCTTGATTAACTCCCGCAAACAACAAGCCAAATCCATGAAATTTTTACCGTACTAACTTGGATTATTGCTTCATACCTCGGCTAATTTTCGTTGAATTTCATCCAGCGGTTTATAGGATACACCCCGCTAAATTGACTACCAAAAAACGCGTCAACCAAGCCGGCAAATCGCTTAATTGCCGTTGCACATCTTGTGAAAGCCAATGATTGTTCACGCTGCTGCTTATCCTTGTGATAAATGTAGAATGTTCAAATTTGTTAAACTTTTGGCAATTCCATGCTTCAGGTGTTCGACGTTGATTTTTTACGCGTTTTCGTAACAAGCACCATGATGCTAAAATTTGAACATTTGACAGCGCACCACTTTGACACCCAGCGCTTTTTTCTACATCTTTTATATCATGCTCTTCGATCGTTTCACGTGCATGTTGGAACCAAATCTTGTTGATACATAAAGTATACATTCCAGGTTTGCTAACAATTATTGAATTGCAATATAAAACAGATCGCTACCAAAAAATATTGATGCAAATATCAATTATGCAGTTTCCCAGCTTGGTTGATGATTTTTTGTAGGTCAATTTTGATTACTCGTGTCTTCTTAACCGTTCTATAATATTCAACGAAAATATACAGAAATATCAGACAACCATACAAGTTAATGTGGTTAAAATTTCACTGACAACGCTTATTGCGTTCCGTAGCTATTGAAGAAATGAATTGGGTCCTTTACTTTTGAGCCACGGTGTAGTTATAATAAATTACAACAGTAAAGTATTTATATAATATTGACTCACGATCCAGGAAGAGTTAGGGTGCTTATATGACTTGACAGTCCGACGGCATGGGATGTCTCAACTGTTTACAAACATCAAATGA
>JAQIWG010004825.1:0-15423 GCA_034695025.1 Chamaedrilus cognettii | reverse complement strand
CATGTAATTGAACTGTGCCTAACCTGTTCAAAGTATGACAAGGATTGTCAGTAATGGAAGGAAATTGATAAATAATTATTAAATACTTAATATCTTCCACTATATTACATAAGAATAAATGAGAAAGTTTTTGAATAAAATTAAATTTTCAAAGTCAACGAATTTGCTTAATTTGAAACAACTATAAAAATCAATTTTAAATTTCAGATTTCAGATGTCACGAATATTGACAAAATTTAATTTATGAAACTACACTAATTACATTAAGTCGTAGAGTCCATGAACCTGTTATATATTTTCTTCTGACATTAATTCTTCTAACATTAACCTTTTCAAATCTTTATTTATCTTCATCTAATATTTATCTACATCAATTAAAATCTCCTTCATAAAATGTGTTTCTTAACTCTAACATCATCATTTACGTTTTACGTCCACTTTTCCGTGTCAACACAGGTTGGACGTTTCCCACGATGAGACTCCCCCACAAATCTCGATTCTTTGCCATCTCTCTATTCATGCCTCGCTTCTTTATATCGCTCTCCACCGCCTCCTTCCATGTTTTCTTGCCCCTCCCTCTTCCAACGATTCCTTCCACCTGAATATATCGGCATGCGGATACCCAGTCTTCCTCATTCATGCGTTCTACATGTCCAAACCACTTCAGTCTCCCTTTCTTCACCATGATGGTTATACATACGACACCTAACCGTTTTCTTAGATCTTTGCTTCGACACTTGTCCTTCAATGACACTCCACACATCCATCTCACTATCATTTTCTCTGTCCTCTCTAATCTCTGAAGATCCTCCACCTTCGCTGGCCATTCACTTCCATATACCAAAGTACTTTGCACACACATTTTGTAGAATTTCCCTTTCAGTTTCAAGGAGACACTCGTTGCTGTCAAGATAGGTCCCACTTCATTAAAGTTTGCCCAGGCACTTCTCACCCTAGCCCTTTCTGCTCCCCCTCCGCAACCAATCATATCTCCCAGATAGCAGAAACTACTCACACGCTCCATGCTACACCCCTCCTCAAGCATCACATACTTCTCCTCTGTTTTAACACTGTTGTCTACACCCTTGATAAACATTGAGCACTTTAACAGGTCAAACAAAATGTAAATCCATACAAGGGATCTCTGATGACATCTTTGAGCGTCAAAAATGACTGTCAACTCATAATATTAATAATTTATTATCGTAAGCAAATAACATCAGGTGTTGGTTTTGCCACAAATGTCATGACTTGGCAGACAGCGCTCAACGCTGTGCGAACACGGTGCACTTTCTATGCGCACACTCAATGCTACTGTAACACTACTGCTACAAAGACTATACACACACGCTGGATATCAGGCGCCCTCTGTCCGTCAGTCAAAGCGGATTCACTGACTGCAAAGTTTAACTCCGAACTTCACACCACGGCAAAGGTCAAATCTACCAATAATGGGCGCAGGTTACACCGACACAGGAGGGGCAGGGGGGATAGATACCGCCCCGCAAGAATAATTATGGATGGTAATGCTCCCCCAGAAAAATGAATCCCCTGGGTGCTGGGTGCACTTCACCCCTCCAGGCCTGCCCTTGAGAAACTATGTAGGGGCAAAGCTTCCCCATCAAAATGACATTTTTTTCCTCAAGCCCTTTGAAAATGGAACAAAATTGTAAAAATGCATGTCAATTTTTTTTTGGCTCGCTCCGCTTGGAAATGAAATCCTATATTTGCACACCAAATTAATAATATCCGCTATATTTTTCTGTGTAATGTGACATATTTTACATTTTGACACATGGGGCGCGAGCGCAAAAGTTTTAGCAAGTATTTCTTGGCCCCCCCCCCCAAGAAAATTTAGACAGACATTTTTAATACAAAAAGTGCAATTTTTGCTGCCCAAGAGCCAAACCGTGCCGGCGCCCCTGCTACCAATGCTTCCTGTTCCCAAGCTACCGTCATGTCTAATGCCTTACCAACCTTTACAACTTTTACTTTGTCGAAGCCCAATCCTCACAGTTCAAGCGTCCAACGCTGGCCCGGCCCTGAAACCCAGGACTCACAGACCAACCTTCTGCTAGGCCCAAATTTTCAAGACTGGCCTTGCCCCTATGCCAAAGTATTCAAAGCAAGTCTGGCCTCAGGCCTAAACTTTCTATGCTGATCTGGCCCTTAGGACAAGGCTTGGGCCTGGGGCCGACCTGGCACCTATGCACAAGCTTCCAAGGCTAGCCTTGCCCCTAGGCCTACATTTTCAAGGCTGTGCACTACCCATGACCCTTGTCCCACAGGACACGCCAGGCCTCCCGGGCCATCCGACCCCCCCCCAGAGCCTACAGGGCCCACCGGGCCACCAGGGCCATCCTTCCCCCCCAGGGCTCATAATAATCACCCGGCCCCATGGTCATCCTCCCCCTAGTGCTCACAGGGCCCACCCCGTCCAGGGCCATCCACCCCCACCCACAACGCCTACAGGGCGACAGCGGGCTTGACCCCCTCTGCGAGCGCGAGGGGGCTGATGGGGGAGGGAGAGACGAGGGGGCTGGCGGCCGCCGTGTCCCCCGAGTCGAAGCTCGCCCCGGGGGTGAGGCTGTGCTTGCGCTCCTTGAGCGGCTTGTCGTAGTCCTCCATCGACATGGTGCGGTTACGCAGCATCTTGTGCACGTTGTGCATCGGCACCGACGACACTGTGCGGCGGCGGCACCCAGGGGATTCAATTTCAATTCCATTGTGCAGTCGTACACAAAATGTGAGGTGAGTTTTATATTGATATGTGGAGTTCTACAAAGTGCTCTGTGTATGCTGTTCTAGCTCTGAAACAGCAGGTGTAAATTTGAAAGCAAAAATAAATTTGCCTCCCCTTTGTGAGTTCTGTATGGGAGCAAAAATTATCTGTCAGCACCCCCCCCCCCCCGCCCCCCCTACTCATGACTTTACTAGGCGTGCATTGTGCTTTTAGAACTGTGCAACAATCTGTAGTTGTCAACTTTTCTAGTTTCCTTATCATATGCCCTGACGGCGGCAAATCAGAGTGAGAGATTGATGAAGTAATTTGTAGTTTTTTTTTACCCAGGCAATTCAATATCGATCAATTAGGGAATGAAAAATCAATTTATGGACATTCACAGACAGTAATTACTGGGGACATAGAAATTAGCCGCTGATTAAAAACTGCTCAAACAAAATTTGAAATTGTGAATCGGAGTCGACTGAGATAGACAGACCAAAAACATCAACTACATCAGGTGATAATGCATCAACATTATTTATTTAAACCAAAGATTAATTTAAATTAATAAAGAGCCCAAAGCTATCTGTGGTAGCTGGAAAGTGAATGCATACCCAATCCGATGCCTTGAAGGAAGTACTGAAAACACTCTCCCAACTTGTCCGGCTGCAGTATAACGAACGACAAAAAGATTGATTGATATATAAATAATGCAGCAAAAGCTACGCATACAATTTTTTGCGCACCTGTTTCCTGAGGAAAACCATAAAACAGGCCGTGGCGTTCATTCTTGTTTATCTTGAAACCCAGGTCTCAAATTGTCTTCGTGCACTCGAGTTCGTTTAGAGAAGGTTTTGGTGTAGCTCGATAAGGTCTGCTTCTTGGTCTTGATTTCGCCAGTAAAGTTCTTGATCTCGCCTGCCAAGGTGATTAAATTGATGTCTTGATTTCTTGATTTCTTATATATCTACATGTACGTGTATAATATGCCTACACATATTCATTGCAGTGCTACATCATATGTAATTCTTGCCAATGTTCACTATGAAAATTGATATAGATTCTAAACGCTTCATAAATAGTCAATGCATAAAAAACCACTTCGCAGGTGTTTTATATCCAAACAATGAAAGCCAGTACATCGTCGTCCAGCTACACCCTCGCAGTTCGTACCTTTTCCTCGAGCACGTTGGCGACCTCAGCAACCTCGATGAACTCAACCTTGGCCTTGTCCTCGCACGTCTTGGTGATGGCCTGGTGCAGCGCGCGCGTCGTGCCGTTGAACACAGATTGGGCACCCGTCACCAGCAGGATGGGGCACCTACACCCACACACATAGGGGGGGTGTTACATCTTAACCCGAGCTTTTCATCAGGGGGGTAGGTGCTACACCGTAACCCCAGCCTGGTGACGGGCGCGCGTGGTACTATTGAACACGGGTTGAGCGTCCGTCACCAACAGGATGAAACACCTACATCCACACACATGTGGGGTGTTACATCCTAATCCTAGCCTACACGGTACACTCACATGCATGAGTCTTCTTCTTCTTTTGGTCCGTCCGTCAGCTCTGTAAGTGACGATGGGGCCAAATGAGCTCTCTCCACGTATCTCTGTCGGACAGTGCCCTAATGGCAATGTTCATTGACATGCCCTTTTGTTCTAGGTCCCCAGCCATGTTGTCGATCCATCTTCGTTTGGTCTGCCTTGGCTTCTGGTAGCATGTACTTTGGTGTGCATAGCTAGGTAGGGTAGTCTTTCCTGGCTAGTTCTGGAGACGTGTCCAAACCACTTGTGGCGTCTTTCTTGTATTTGAGTTTATTGAGAGTGGGGTGTTACACCCTAACCCTAGCCTGGATGGGACACCTACAGTCACACACATGGGGGGGAGTGTTATACCCTAACCCTAGCCTATACCACACACATGAGAGGGGGTGTTATACCCTAGCCCTAACCCGAGCCTGGTGCAGCGCGCCTGTGGTGCCGTTAAAACACCGACTGGGCGACCGTCACCAGCAGGATGGGACACCTACACGGTACACCGCAGCGGGAGCGGCGGGGGTGTTGAGTATCTCTTAGTCCTACCCTACACCTAACCACCTAACCATAACCCTAAACTTAACCCGAAGACCTACACCAATACCATATATTGACTGGGCAAAAGCTACCAGTAGGATAGCGCGCCTACTACACCCCAACGGGTGGGGGAGGTGTTGGAATATAGTGCAACCGTCTTTAATAATATTAACTACCGCATGCTCCCGTCACTAGCAAGATGGGGCGGCTGTGTGGGGGGAAGGAGAATGTTTTTCTACTCGTCAGGGCTAATCCTTATAAGGCTCAATAAGGCTTACAAGGCTCAATGCTATAAAAGGAACCTAGCTCAAATTTAAAATACATGTGCATCAAATTTGAGATCAGCAAGCGTGCAGGTGCTGAGCCACTAGAAGAAGCAGAGCGCTACTGACTTGAGAGCTTTGATGTTTTCTGCAATGGACGTTCGCCTGCAAGAAAGAGCACGTCAGTTGAGCCATTTGCTAAGGATAACTAAAATCATTCACAATAATTAGGCTTCTGTTACTAACAAAAAGGCGCTGTGGTGTGATGGCTACGATAAGTCCCCGATCTGGGGTTCAAACTGCGGTGTTGCCAAGTATGAAGCCATTGCATTGGCAAGAGTGCAGGTCCTTCAGCAATGCTGTTAAACATCAGTGTCGCTAGCTGATAATTGCCATACTGAGATAATTGATATTTCTGGTTGGCATCAAGAAGGGCATAATGGACAAAGCAATCACAAAATCACAGCGTTACAGGTCTTGCAGCACGCAGACAAAACTGGCAAAAAATCCTTAGGTTTCACATGATTATGTACAAATACCGTCATGGCGGCGCCCACTGCAAGCATAACCACGTGCTTCCCTGTTATTATGAATCAGCATATTTAAGCATATAGTAAGCTATACTAGCTTGTATAGCATGTATAAGCATGTAGTTTAACCAGTGCTCTTGCTACACGAAAGACAAAGAAACATATATAATTTTTCTCCTTTGTAATGCCTCATGAAAACCGCCAGTAGGCGATGATCACATTGATCAGAGAGATGCTATACAAGCTGGAGGCGCCAGGGACTGAGGCGCGTGAGACAGAAACCAAGAGATTATTTAATGACAACCATCTCTTAATGGCGTCTTATCGTAGTTTTGATGCACGTTCTATAGCCGAATGCCCTTACTATTGCCAACCCTCCCTATTCCCCCGGACTTGGACCGACAATCCAGCTGAGTCGGAGCGACTCAGCTGGATTGCTGAGTCGAAGATCACGATCAATTAATGTCTCATGAAAACCGCCAGTAGGCGAAGACCATAGAAAAAAAAGCTAGAGGTGCCATGCACTCGTCATGGTGTGTGGGGCCGACAAAAGAGATTACTACCTCAGAAAAAGCAGCGTTTAGCGTCAATGATGTCACTATTAATAAAATAATTCCCATTTTTGAAGTCCATTCTAATGCACATTCGTTACAGGCAAGCCTGTAACGCTGTACGCTTTTAAGGCCGGATGCCCTTCCTGTCGTCAATTAGAATAATAAATTACCCTGGACGATGATTATCAGCTAGGGACACTGGTCTGTTTAACAGCCTTACTAAAGGGCCTGTAACGCATGGTTTCATTGTGGCCGGCGCCGGGACTCAAACCCAGGTCCTCTGGACTCAAAGTCCAATGCCTTAACACCACAGCGCCTCACTATGGTGTAGTATTCTTGGTAGCTAAATTACCTACACTTCAGAGGGCCAACAGCAGTCCAGATAGCAGTTAAAACCACCATTCATACAGTGACTGAAAATCCCTTTTTTGTGTTCTCAGCACTAGATAGGCCAGTAGTGTTGAGCAGCGTGTCAAGATTATTGGACGGTAGTCAATTATCAATTTTTATGTGGCCAAGATTATTGACGACTCACTTGAGGAATGCTTCCACAAACTTGTTGACGTTCTTGAGGTTGACCTTGGAGCGCAGACTCTCCTGGTAACACTCGACGATAGTTCGCAGCTCCTCTTTGTCGTTCGCCTTGCTGAACTGTAGCGACAAACAGTGCACCGATTATAGAAACAAGGCTTTGCTTCATGTTTGCGGGCACAAAAAGTCTTCTATTTATATAGCACGTTTAACTCTCGATCTTCGACCCTTTGCTTCATATTTGAGATAACATCGGTTCTTCTTATATTTGCCTATTAATTTCACTGAACAACCAGCCATCATTGGATCGATAAAATCTATAGCTAAGTCCATTAAAAAAAAATTCTTCTCTTCTTATATATAGCGAGGCGCTGTGGTGTAGTGGTTAAGGCATCAGACTTCGAGTCCAGAGGACCAGGGTTGAAGTCCCCGCGCCGGCAACTATGAAACCATGCGTTACAGGCCCTTCAGCATGGCTGTTAAAAACACAAGTGTCGCTAGCCGCTAAGCCAGACAATTATTTATTTGATTGGCGTCAGGAAGGGCATCCGACCATAAAAACCCAGCTCCAGCAGTCCTGATCGGGGCGGGCAAAGACGTGTAAACCTGTTTGAAATCATGGACATTAACAGATTACACGATAAAAAAAAAAGGTTCTTCTTTTGGTCCGTCCGTCAGCTCCGTGAGTGACGATGGGGCCGAATGAGCTCTCTCCAAGCATCCCTGTCAGACATCGCCCTTATGGCATTGTTCATTGACATGCCTTTTTGTTCTAGGTCCTCCGCTATGTTGTCGATCCATCTTCGTCTTGGTCTGCGTTGGCTTCTGATACCATGTTCTTTGGTGTGCAGAGCTAGGTAGGTATTTTTCACACACCTCGCTTGCTGGATAGCGCTCGCACTTTCTGGATAGCGCCCATAATGGCGCTGTGTGCTACCACTATCAACCATGAAAATTTAATTAAAATTAGAAAATTTGAGTGTATAGGTCAACGTAAATCATAAGAAGTTCTGAAAAATGTTATCAAAGATATGCTGACAAACCGTTGTCTGATGACGGCAGCGGTGAAGGATTCACATGAAACAAACACAAGGTAAAAATGTACTCTTTACAATTTTCAACAAATTTTCTATTTTTTCATACCCTTCCCGCTCCAGCAAGGCTGTTAAACACACAAGTGTCGCCAGCTGCTAACCCCGTGCCAGATAATAATTTATTTAGTTGGTGTCAGGAAGGGCATTCGGCCATAAAAACCCAGCTCCAGGAGTCCTGATCAGGGCGGGCTAAAACGTGTAAACGTGCGTAATAACATGGACATTAACAGATTACACGATAAAAAGAAAGTCAGTTTAGGTAAGTTTTCAATTTTTTCTTAACAAACTTCGCTAAAATCTTCTGCTTGTGAACTAAATCTGCAAATGTTCAGCGGCAACGTCGCGCTGCTGGAACAAAATACAGACAAAATACTATGAACATATGAACCCTACAGACCATATGAACCCGTCTACACACAAAAATTAAGGCAATCACGGACATCCATGTTATTAATAAAAGATTTATATTTCTAACCACACCACAGCGAGGCGCCGTAGTGTAGTGGTTAAGGCTTGTAAGTGAGGATTGTAAGTTCTGGGTCCTGAATTCAAACCCAGGACCCAGAACTGACATCATGCTGACATCATAGGAGCTCTTGGCATCACAGCGCAACGCTCCGTAAGCGGAAACAGGCAAAATAGTTTAATGGTTACAGTAAACAGCACCACGATAAGACTATGAATGACAGTATCATAATGCAAAATGTTTCTTGCCCAATAAGCACAAAAAAACACAAGTGGTAGAAAAGGGAGAAGTAAACAAATAGAAAGAAAAGTGGAAAAAAGTGGGGAGACAAAGTGAGAAGTGCAAGGCCATCTGTGATGCCACCTTCATGCAACAGATTACGGAGGTGGAAACTACACTATCAATGGATATTCTTATATGACATATATATGAATTTTTATTCACCATCAAGGCAGCAAAGAGACATAGCACAGAAACAACGAAAATAAATAAAGAAAATATCTAGCACAGTTACGAAAGTAGAGTTGTAGGTGACATGCGTAATGCAAAGGCATGCACTAATAGCAGAATAGCATTTGTTGCATCAGGCAATTGAATTAACTACATTAATAAAGTGATCGTTGACAATATCCTTAGCATTCTGCACCAACGATTGCAATGGTACGCTACAGCAGTCGGCTAGACGCATCAGTTAATTATGACCTGTTAGGTCATAAAGTGCTCTCAATATTGAACAGGGGCTGGATTTCAACGTGGACACAAATTTAATCCTTCGCAAGGCAATAAGATGTTCAACCGGAAGATATCCAGCATAGTACTGACATTGAGTGATGACTATGGGGGATTAAGTTTTTTTTCTTCTCTAGCGAAAGAATAAAGTCATGGGAGCGCTTTCGCAGGTTGCGTTGATGGGAAGTATCCGCAAAGTAAGAGGTTCAGAAGTCTGAAAAATAAATTTGATTTGATTTGATTTGATTTGAAGTCTGACTCACCCCGCCGAACCTATGCAGAATGAGATAGTTCTCCGCTCGCGAGCTGGTGCCTCCCACGCTGTCCAACTTCCAACTCATGAACTGGAATAAAAACACAACGAGGCTGTCTCATTGAAACACGACTAAATCACAGCATTTACTGCGATCAAAGTCCTTATTAAGATCAAAGTCCTTAGTAGGATCAAAGTCCTTATTAAAACCAAAAGTCCTTATTAAGATCAAAGTCCTTAAAAGAAAAAGTCCTTATTAAGTAAAATCACAGCCCATACTAAGATTAAGGTGCTCATTAGTCAGCGCCTCACACACTGTTAACTTTCAACTCATGAACAGGAACAGACTGAAATTATTTGAACTTTCAACGAATAAATAATCCAAGGAAAACTAAATTCCTCGACAAAGACTTTGTCATAGCTTTGCAAAATAATGAAGTCAAACTCTTCAGTGTTCTCTCTGGATGTTTCATTTGCGATGAGCGCTACATACGCTATCCTACACATACTACATGCACGTTTCTCTAACCACCCATTCTACAGAATAAGTCCCCTTACAATATTTTGGCCTAATTTTGTCAGGGGTTGTAGCTGCAATAATTTGATACAAACTCTGAAATTTGCGAAAAGAAATTTTCTTCCGTTCCGAAGTAATGGTACGTTTTTGAAAAAAATCCGAAATCACTCGAACCGGCTTAAATATGAAGTTTATTAGCCACTAGAGCAGAAAAATCACAAACGTAATAAGAAACATGCAAACATCCAAAAGTGCAACAAGTTAGTTAAAACAGGTGCATCATGGTATAAATTGAATATAGTTAAGACTAATATACCGTAAGGCATTGACAATTTTGAAGTTTCAAGTATGCCAATTAAATCTGAAAGTTAGCAGCAGCTATGAGATGAACTACTAATAGGCTGCATCAGAAATGATAGTAACAAAGTCTCTAGACACAGTTAGTCAATATAGGTCATAGTAAATTTTATAATAGCACAAAGTAATGTTATACTAGCAATCTTCTACAAGAGTAAATGGGAGAAGATTGTCCAATGGGACATGGCAAGCACTACAGCGTGGCATGGATAAATAAAATAGAATACAAAAATGTTCAAACTGCAACAATGACTAGGCCTGCACGAACTATCACTACATTCAGTTTAAAATAGCTTTGGACTCAGAACAATAAAAACGCTACATCATGACCATCATTTGCTGATTGTAGCCTACATGTGATAATTATTACGTCATGATAGCACGACCCATCGTTCATCCTGACAGTCTTATCTCCTGAACTTGTAAGCGGCGCTAAGTGGAGTCGAAATGGGGCTATGCCCCTGACTTTGAAAGTTAGCCCCCATAGGACTCTCCACTATTGGTTTAGATATTCCCCGATATTCAAATTTTATAAACCCAAACCAAAGACCAAGGCGAAACTGAAAGTGGTACTGGAAGCGATCTGGGATGACTTGTCGCAGGATCCGACTGACAAAGCAGTGCTTGCATTCAGAAAGAGGCTTCAGGCGTGTGGCAGAGCAGATGGCGATCACTTCAAATACCAGTTTTAGATTGACGACTAACGCAAATCGGCCCTTTTCAGGGCCGCCAAATAATACAAAGAAAATCAGGTCGTCCAAGCTCTTGTAGCTCCTTAAATGGACTTCATTGCCTTGGTTCAAGTGATTTTTAGATTTTTTTTTAAAAGTCTTATAACTTCTGAACGGAAGCGAATTTCCTTTTCCTAATTTCAGAGTTTGTGTCCAATTATCTTAGCTACAAAGCCTGAAAAAATTAGGCCAAAATATTACAATTTGGAGAAGCTATCGCGATATCGCTAAGGGAACGTTCTTTTATGACTCACTCTGTATTTGCCCCATCCAGGCAATCTTTACTGAAGTTTGATTCATTCGACTCCGTTCCCTGAGCTCGTTCTCATGGACCCACCCTGACCTCCTTATTAGGGTGGAGTAAAAAAATAAAATTAAAATTTTGGAGATGCCTGGGTGTTTAAGAGTTGTTGTGGGACACTGTTAGCAATCTCAATTTTTTTCAGAAGTTTTTGACAACGTTGTGAGGTGCCCCAATCACTTCAAAATTAGGGACATTTTAACCTTGCGTTTTCGTATCCCAATCTTTCGCAATTTTGCTTAAAATTGCATTAGATTGCCAGCTATTTAATTTCGTTCTATTGGGCACTAGACAGATCACGTATCGGACTAACTTAACTGGACAAGAAATCGCATGCAGAGATGAAGAGAAGGGTCAAGGATACAGACACCGAAGACTTTCCATGTGGCAGAACACTAAAGAAGTGCCGCTGCTCTTGCAACTGCGATATTGCAACATTAGTATGGCATATGACCCCGATTCTTTCATTGTATTTGAGCAAAGAGAAGAATAAAGGTACCGAAGACTAAGAGTACAATAGTATTGATTGTAGATTAGATGATTTTGTAAAAGTTAATCAAACTAAAACTGACAAGTTGGTTGTCTCGGCTGGTTTGGAACGATTGTGAACATCAGATCGTTTGAAGGAGTGTCACGTGTGATGCGTCTTCCAAAAATGCAACTAGGTATAGGCAGACGCAGTGGTTTAGGTGTATGGTTGCACGGCTAAGAATTGCCATTTGACAACTGATTATGACATCTCATGCAGAATCACGATGGTGTTACGCTTGATCTCAACATATTTTCTTATGTCAGAAGGCTTTGATCAACTGTGAATTGAAAAACAGTGTTTCTTTTTTACTGGTCAAATACCATTTCTTTCTACATTCTTTCTCAATTTTACCAGAAATCTGCTCCCCCCCTCCCCTCTGGTGAAATGAAACTAAGAACGGACCAACAATACATGTACAGTATTTGTAAAGTGTCGTAGCTATAGTGGCCGTTTCAATCTGGGCTCATTGTCTTGCAAAAATTCGTCACAACCACTTCGAAACTCCAGGTGGCGAATCTGCTGCAACTGCTAGCAGATTATGAAGATCAGCCTACATATTGTATGTGTTTCATCTAAAAATTTTAGCGCAATTTTATTAGGCTACACTGGCAATGTAGGGCCTATGTCACGTATGCAGCTAAAGATGGTTCGCGGCAAATTGATTCAGTATGATCAAACCTATGTGCATCAAACGCTCAAAGCATCTCAGGAAAAAGAACTTTTCCAAACACCTGAAAAAACTCCTTCGGAATATTAGTCGACACCGTTGTTGAACTCAAGCATATTTTGAACATTCTGAGGACAAACTGTCGCAATGCTGTCGGATGACAGAGCTCATATTCCACATAGGCCAAAAGGAGAATTCTTGCCTCTAGAAATGACAACAATTCATGAGATGAATCTGAGAATTCTGAATTCCGTTGTTTAGCTTGGAAGCTAGAGACTACACCAAACTTGTGGAATGGCAACAGACAAACACGACCCAATTCTCACGAAACATATTCGAGACAAGAAAATAGCAACTTGCGTCTCATGATGTTGTTGTTCTTGTGTTAGCCCCCTGCGGGGGAAGCCCCTTGCGGGGAAGAGGTGATGCCGCATTTCACCAGCTGATGGTCGCTGGTGGTGGTGGTTCTGATTCACCTTTGCCCCCTAATTCGTTGTTTCTGACTCACCCTGTCCCCATAGTTCATTGTTTCCGACTCAGCCTACCCCCTTGTGCATTGTTCTAACTCACCTTGTCGTTCATTATTTCTGACTCCCCCTGAATCGCCACAGATCACTGTTTCAGACTCACCCTGTCCTTGAGAGTCTCAAGGAAGCCGGCCGTGGTGCCGGTGGCGTGCAGCAGACAGATGCCGTGTACGCGCGTGATGTGCGCCATCTGTGCACCGCGCGCAGCAGTGATAAACAGGGACCTTAGAAAAACGCGATAGCGCTCTTATGTACAAAAAAGGGTTTTTTAAAATTTCTTGCATACGGCTGTGGCCAAAAGTTTACGGACAAATGCATTTTTTACCAATTTCCACACAAAAGCACATAAAACATAAAGTTGCAAATTTTAATTCACAAAAGTTGTGTTCTGTTAATACTTTGTAATATCACCATGACTGTTTATCACCAGTTTACATCGGTTTGGCATAGAGTCACAAAAAATGCATTTGTCCGTAAACTTTTGGCCACAGCTGTATATGTATTTTGCCATATACATATACATACATATGTATTTACTCACGCAAAACTGTTTGAAACAATTTTGTGAGTGTATACTTAGTTTGACTTTGAATAAAAGGCAGCTTGGAAAAGCTTATTTTCAATCCTCAACAACTACATTACATCAAATGGTAATAATTAAAAGGAGCTCTTTCCAGAATGAAAAATAGCTAGAATTTATATTTATTTGACATTGAATGATGCTGAAAAGTTGTAGTCGCAGTTTCTTAAAAAAAAATTTCAAATTAACTTTAAAAATAACTATGTAAAAATATGCTTTTTAATGTACGGTACCAGTTTTGAGGAATCTGAACCTCCAAAACTCCTGCCAGTTTATGGCCCAAAAATCAAACAATTGCTGTTTTACCAGTGAAAATTAGTCGCCAGTTACTGAGAAGCGCGAGGCTGCGAGCACAGACATATTTAATATACACAATAAGTATAGCAAACTAATGATACTCAGTGTGTCTAAGAATAGAAGGCGTACCGCGAAGCGCGCGAGTATGTTGGCGCCGGCTCCCTCACCGAGACACACGACCTCCTTGAGACTGAGACACAACAAACTCTAGATGATCTTGGCATCTTATCTTTGAATCAAATCTTGGGATTTTTGAGTTTAAGGATTATACGTAGTTACAAAGGCAATTACAGTCCAGTTCAGTGCCTCGGGGTCAGCAAAGAATAGCTTCCCCTTCTTTAGTCACGCCTATAACACGCCAAGGGAGCTCTGACTGCAAGTCAATATAATTTTTTCTCAGGTTCGCAGGGGGTTATTGTTGAAAGTATTAATACAAAATATAATAGTAATAAATGCATTTCATGATAAATTCAACGAAACATGTATTTGGATGATATACTGTAAAACATAAAATGTTTGCTGCATGTTATTTTCGCGGTTTAGCCTCTCAGAAATTAGGCCACATGTAATTTACTCGTTTTTGAGGACTTCCCATTATATTAGCTTCTGCAGAGTTATATTTGCCAAATTTAATTTTTGTGAGTTTTCCCAATTCGCAAAATTCATGAAAATTACATGCACGTAAATATTTCATGTTTTACAGTATTTCACATGCGTTATCAAGATGGTGCCATTTGAACGCTGTCAGATGACTGTGCTGCACAATAATGCTGCATAACCAATTTGGGGTTTATATGGCCATGAGCATAAAGTGCCATGTGATATGCAAATTGTTAACGAATTGCAGGTGCGCCAGAGTGAATTGAAGGCAGAGGGGACAAGCGATTTTCAAAAGGGCACTTAGGCCTATACACTATTACAGGCTTTCATCATATACATGTAGCTTTGAGCTATATATACAAATTAAATGTAATTGAACATGGCCATGCTAATCTCAAACAGTATCATAGACGCCAATGCAGCCTACAAGGACTGGTATTGCATACGGTTACAATGCAAGGCGTCCTTTCATTGTAGTGTAATACAAAAACGGTAAAAATTATTTTTACATAATCATTATCTTCCTTGCCCCTCCTGGAAAAGGGCAGATGAGAGGGGCAACTGTCGCCACTGACCGGGGGCAGCCACTTCCAATGCCCCTGATAAACTGTAGTATTGTGATCTAAAACTAAAGTGCAAGTGTGTTCGACTAACTTGAGTTGATCGAGGACACAGATCAGGTCCTCTCCAATCTCCTGCATGCTCGGGAACTGGTAGCTGCAACGTGCACACGACACAAAAAATATAAACGGTGTTCTAAACAACCTGACCTTGTACTTCACCATATATACTAACTACTTTCACACTTCACCATACTTACGAACTACTTTCACACAAACTACTTCCATACTTCACCATATTACTAACTACTTTCACACTTCACCATACTTGCAAACTACTTTCACACATCATCATACTTATTACTTTCACATACTCGGAGGGGAAGTTAGGTGGGTGGGGCAGGGGCACCTACTCAAGGGGGAGGTCAAATGGGAGGGGGCACATACTCGGGGGGGAGGTGAGGCGGGGGGCGCACACACCCAGGAGAGAGATCAGGGGAAGGTCGACATACCCAGGAGGAGGGCGAGCAGGG
>JAQIWG010004824.1:0-15425 GCA_034695025.1 Chamaedrilus cognettii | reverse complement strand
CATAAGGATAATTTTTATGCCCTCTTAAAAAAAATACACTGCAAAGTTAAGATAACTACGAGCGGTTGTTAGACGACCAGTAAAAGGCCTAGCCAAAGACTATAGAACCAAGATGCACTAATCAACCGGAAGCGTATATACGCAAGGCCTATCTTTTATTATTTTAACTTCCGATGGTCCATGGTTTTACCGTGAGCCGTATATCATCAGAGCTTCTCTAGTGATTATATACTACCTCTATGATGCTATTGCAGCGTACTGCATGACAGCCAATGATAAAGCTCTTTAAATTAATTACATTATTCCAAAACTATTTATTATATAATAGTATTGGTCCCAACTTAAAAAAGAAGAAATGAGCCGTGGCTGCGGCTTCCAAAATACTTAGTGTCGCTGTTTGGATCATTACCATTGACTTTATAATAGATCATTACCCTCAGTTCTTGTTTGTGTTCTTTTCGTGGCAAACATGGCGGCACGGTAATTAAAAAATTTCGCTTCTTCTTTTTCAACGATAGATATTAATTATAAGAGAGGCAGGCAACCTACCGTAGGCTACAGCAGCTATGCTGCTGTAGCCTACACCGCAGTAGATAGGCCTGTCAATGAAGGCTATAATAGGCAGTAAGCCTACTACATATATGCCCCGCAGGGGCCTCTACAGTGGTCAGTGGGTCCCGCAGGGACCTCTGGGGGCAGCAAGAGTCCCGCAGGGACATTCTTACCGCCCCAGGACGTCAGAAGTGGAGTAGGAGGTAAGAGGAAGGACGAAATTTTGAGGTTAAATTGTTATTAGATCCAGTGCAACGTCTTTACTAAAAATTAATAATAGTTTTGGTCCAGTGCAACGTTTTTCCTCAAAACACAGGGCACTGAACACTGTTTTAAAACATTACATCAATTCAAACAAAACAATCTTCACTGACGTCACAATAAATGGACATTTAATAATGAAGTAATTCGCCGGCAAAAATTACCCTTTAAGACTTTAACAACCTCTCTGTTTATAAAAATTCTTAAAAAAAATTGTGCCTCTAGTCCATGAAGGTATTTCAATTTTAAATATAAATTTGAATTGCCGAGCATCAACTATTCAAAGCGCAATCACAGTATGTATTTAATCTCTTTTTTCGTTTTTATTTTCAAGTGTGACATACCATATGGCATGCCACAATGCGCTAGTCTAATACACGTACATGAATTCAAGCCAAAAAATAGAAAAATACTGAAAACGAAATCGTCTTGAACCAAGTTACACTTGAATTTGAAATTTAATCCAGTGTTGCAACCTAAATTTAATTTGTTATTATGTGAAATCTCATACGGAGTCCATTCAACATGTGAGAGTCGGCGCCATGTAAACGCTTTCGAGTTTCAATACGCATCAAATCTTGAGAATAAAACAAATTCACAATTCCACACAAGAATATAAAATGTAATGCTTTATTAAATTTTGATATCGTTTACTTCCGCTTATTGCTAAACGAGCAAGTTACCCAGTATTATGTCAACAATGATTGCTCTTGGTCATGGTTTCACAATATCTAACGCTGCTGACTGTTTCATAAACGGCGAAATTACACGACGTGCGACTGATCAATGGCTACTTTAATAAGAGATCAAATCGAATACGGCAGTACACTAGAATGACTGACTACCACAAGCACAAGTATTCGATTAAAAACATGTTATCCGAGTAGAATCGTTGTTTCGTAGAGATTTTGATTGACTAACACACCAAAGAACGAGAAGATCATAAAACGCGAGATGCAGTTAAGAATCTGTATACACGTAAAACGCGCAGCCACACAGAGAATAATTCGTAGAACGGTATTGTATCGTTCCTCGGCCAATCGACGAATCACAGTAATTTATCAGCATATTACTCAATTTTACACCGATGTTCACAATTTAAAACCAAGTAATTAGAAGCATCCTTTAGTAAGATGTGACGATCGCTGCTGTTACAGTTTGCCTACGAGTAAACACCTATTCTAAATACGTAGCATTTTGTAAAAATAGATAACATTATAGCCTACGTGCTGTAGATGCATCCAAAAGGCAATAATGCTACGTCATGACTAACTTTTTCTTGATGCCAATAAATTATTATGGTAATAATAAATTATAATCCTAAAATACACCAAACATGACCCAAAATAACTACAAGAAACTAAAGCAACTTCAAGTGAGAAGATTTAAAGTCTTTGGTTTAACTTCATGAAAGTTTTGGATTTTTTTTTCATAAATCACATAATTGGCAAGCAAGCGCTCGTTTTTTAAGCTCAATCCTTGAACTGAACATATCTTGAAGCCATCAAGCTTTGAATCGATGAGTTTAGAATGTGTTTTGAATCAAAAAAGTACCGGTATGTCATTTATAGCAAAAAAAAGCTTGCCTTGATACCATACAGAAGGCCTGACCGCTAAACAAATAAATTTATTTCAACTAACCATTTATATAAAAAAATTATTAAGTCAAGTAATTAAACAAAACAAAAATCATAACAGCGTTTAATTAAATCACAACCTTCTTGCTATTTTCCTATTACTTTATCATACTCCACAAACAAATTTTGATCAAATTTTGAAAAAATGTAAAAATGTAACAACTCATTGAAATTCTGGATAGTACAAAATACAGCGCAGTTATATACTACGTTATTACATCAAATATCAGCGGTTTTCACTGAAAATCAAAAAAGGCAAGATCACTACAAAAAATGCTATAAAAGGAATAATTTATCCAAAGATAACAGCGTATAGTTCACCTAAGCGCCGAGAAAATATTCCGCATTATACATCATATAACCAGAACAGATCGACTAAACGCTAAAGTCATACAAAACAAAAATCCGTCAAATTCTTTTCTCCAAGCAAAAATCTCTACATATCAATCAACATACTGTGACAAACCATGCCTTATTGATTAAGGTACTAAATTATACACTATCTAAGAACAACAACAAAACATTGAAAGATGGATTACGTAACAAACTCAGCATCAAACAAATGTATCATAATTATCAAAGATCAACAATTTTCGGAAACAACTCCTTTGATACCACCAGTATCGAACTAACAGTGACAACTAGCAAATGACAACAAAACAGCCAGGCTTCCACAACATGACAGCGAGTACTTTACAAATTAGGAGATTTTAGCATGAACCGAAACATTTCAGCATTAATTTCCACTGCTTTCAGTAAGGCATCTCAGACAAGTGGTATCCGTTACACGCGACTGAGATACAAACACACACGAAACTTTTTATATGTTCAACTAGGTCTAATGAGACAAAGTGAAAGAAGTCGTCGCTGAAAATTAAGCGATCCCACTAATTTAGTATTCATTCTTGTTAAAGCGGTTAAAGTTTCATTGACATCGCGCATTATGTGCGACAGTGTTGAAGAAATTTAAGGATCGCATAATTTTGAGCCATGGTGGTGCATACAATGCAGTTTATGCAGTTTGTGCTTGAAATACGTTTCAAATTTCAACACTTAATATACATTCAAGTTTACGTGCACTAAAACAGGCCTTCTCAACGGTTGTTTCGCGGAACACGGTTGTTCCGCTGAACACGGTTGTTCCGCAGAACACGGTTGTTCCGCAGCTAGTAATCAAGTGTTCCGCCAACCAAAAGTGGAAATAGAAAAATGTTGACGCTACAATTCGCTACAGCAACTTGTTTACAGTTAGTCTTAAGTATAATAAAGTTCAAGAAGAACAAACACACCTAAATGAACGATTTCTAATCTTAAGCCAACTAATGATCTCTTAGGAAAAAACGAACATTCCTCGTCATCAAACTCTCTGTGCTCACGGGGTGAATCATGACTTTGTGTTTCCAAACCTTCTTTACAAAAATTAAGTGTTCTCGTAACAGAAAAGGTTGAGAACCTCTGCAGTAGACCACACAAATTCATAACATATAACGAAACGATGACAATAATGTAATCGTCCATTTGGCCACACAGATAAGTCTAATCAGTAGGGCTGGTTTTTCCAACACGGATTCAATGGTGGTTCAGGATTTAACCGACCATTTTCTAGAGGCTCAATCCTGAACCACCATTTAATCCGCGTTGAAAAAAAACCAGCAATTAATGTTTATACATAGAATCTTCATAAGCTGACTGATATATATACTAAAATGTTCGGCAACGTTAGTCATCCTCGTCGGTTAAACTGCAATACACACAAAATAGCTAGCATACGCCTATATAATAAATATCGCTGACAAAAATTATCATACATCTCACACAGTCACACACCCTTCGTTTTCTCAACACCGTCACATTCTACTCTACACGGACACAATGTCATGTCAATGCCAACTCGCTAGCAACGTGCTAAATTCAATGCAATTCGCCATATAACGATAAAACACCAACTGATAAATAAAAAATCTAACCAGCCACTACGTTGTTTGACACAACGCAGTGTTCACTGTGCGCGTCTGCGCCAGGAGGGTTCTAGACTCTGGTGTTGCCGATGGTCTGTCGGTAAGTCGGTGGTTTGCCGGAAGTATCGCCTGCAAGTCTGTCCTTCTCGCTTGTGTCCAGTTCTTCTTCTTCTTCATCGTCGTCCTCGATCTTAAACTTCACCGGCTCGTCGCCTGCTGGCTGTCGATCGTCGTTCTTCTTCGACTTCCTATATGATCAACACGGCAAGTTATTTAAATTAAAAAGACATCATATATATAGCAAACAAACTATTTCTAGGATTAGGATTTGCTAAAAATTAGGAGAAAAATCTTTGTGTGTTACTCATGTTCAATGATTCAGTTTGATCAGATTAGAATTCATGGCAACAGGAGCCACCCTGGAATCACAACCAAATGTACTATTCACTAGCATTACATAATAAAATGACCATACGGTCTGAAAACTATTACTAACAAAAGCAGTCCAAGATCACAACTCACATAGTTCGTAATAAATTCACACAAAGGCTACAGAACAAAGACAGAGTACAAGAATAACGGAAAAACATTATAAAAAATAAAGAAATTAGCACACAAAAATGATTGTACCAAATTTGCAATCAAACCCCTTCGCCTACCTTTGCCTCGCAGTGCTGCTGCCGCTGCCCCTCCCATTGGACGACCCCAGCCCTGACCCCGCCCCCGCCCCCGCCCCCTGGAGGCTCGACTCGGAGTTGAGTTGGCGCCAGATGCCGGTCCTCGAGACCTCCTCGGAGATGTTTAGCTGGTGGTGCTGGGGGTCGTACACGAGATTGCTTGCAGGGATTTGCAGTGCGTGGCCATCCTTCACCGGGATATTGACTACGCCGCCCTCCAGCGCGATCACCTGCAGCTGGACGCGCAATGGGGGAGCAAATGGTCATTTGTTGGCCGTCATTGGTCCCCGGCAGTGATACCATTGAACCAAAAAGGAATATCCCTAGATTCTGGGTATCTCGGCAATAAATATATCCAGCATTTTTGGCTTAAAATATCTCCAGCTCACATAATAAACTGCGCCATTTTATAACAAATATCTTCAGATATCTGGGGATTGCGTTAAAAATCAGATCTCTAAATTGCTAAAATATCTATAAATCTAGTGATATATCCCTTGCAGTGCCATCACTGGTCCCCAGTGACATTGTTAGATGCCAAAACGGACTTAAAACTCATTATTAGAATTGAATTAAATTCAACTTTATTTATTCATCAAACCATATATTGCGTACGCAAGGTATCAACATGCAAAATTCAATAATGTCTTTACAATGTACACAAACGATCAGATGAAAAGGATGACCAGATTCCTCTTAAAACACTAAATGACACCCATCCTATTATTAGCAGACCTCTGCGCCGTGGTCGACGTTGATGAGTTTCTTCTTGTGCTTGTCGGCTCTCTCGCGCTTATGCGGCTCTGGCATGATGTCGTCGAGCCAGATGAGCTCATGGCGCGTGAACACATAGTCGAGGGACTTCCTTATGAAACACATCGCCAGAACCTGGATGCAAAAAACGCTTGTTGATGAAGCACATTGCCAGAACCTGGATGCACAAAAAACATGTATTGATGAAGCACATCGCCAGAACCTGGATGCATAAAAACACTTGTCGATGAAACATAGCATCGAAATCTAGATGTACAAAACACTTGTTGATGGTGTATATAGGGCTCCAAAACTTGAACGCACACAACATTATTCGTACAAGTCACTCATTACCACGCAATAAAACCTCTCCGATCCACCACAAGCAAATGTAGCAAGATCAACTACTTGACTGCATACTGCAGAATATATAAGGCGAGAGCTTTTTGAAACTACTACTTGCATTCAAGAGCACCGACTACTTGCCATGATAGGAAAGAGGATGGAGATGATCTCGATCTCCTTGATAACGCAGAGTCCAGCAAAGCACGCGAGCTGTATGACGGTGAAGAGGTGCACGCGACGCAGCGGCACGTGGCGCAGAAACATGTAGTCGGGCTGGTACTTGGACGGCATCAGCATAATGAGCACGCGCTGCACAAACTGCAGCAGCAGCAGCGTGATCAGCATGCACTGCACAAACTGCAGCAGTTGCAGCATCAGGAGGATCAACACATGTCATGCTGAAGAAATCGAAGTACATGTAGCAGCATCAAAACAGTACGCTAGGTCTTAATGGACAAATATTTGTCGCCCAAAACCTTCAGGGCATTTGAATCATCTTTGAACCCGCATCATCTTTATGTACGCCACTTTACGAACTACAATGCTGACTCAAGCCATCAAGAGTACATGCAAATTATCAAACCTGAATGCCTTTGATAGAAGAGATGCCCATGTAGAGGAACACTCCAAACAGCACCGGCATCGGTATGAACTAAAAACCAAACACGACTACTAGTTTATCTCCATGAGCACAAATGGCTCAAAGTCAAATGGCTCAACGAGGTGCCTTAACATTAGTCTGGTACATTTTTTTATCCCAGTGTGTAAACTGTACACTTCTCTACAGCACCTACACAAATGCTGTTGGCTCTGATTTCAAATTTGAGCCTGGTCAGTCATCGGCATGACGAATAAAGAAAAGGATAAAAACGAACGTGATTGACAATGGGTCATTTCAAGTCCACGGTGTTACAATTGAGTTAGAGTTGAGTTGACGTTTGACAAGTTAGATTCGCATACATATTCAAATTTTTGCCGTTTTCCGTCTGGACATTATAATGTTATTCCAAATGTGAATATAAATGTGAATCTAACTTGTACAATGTTAACTCAACTCTAACGCAATCGTAACACCGTCGACTTGAAATGACCTAATGGCAGCATGAGCGCATCGGCCACGAGTTCATACATATGCTAGTAACGATGATAAAAGCCCATACGATCTCAGCAGAAAACAAATAAGAAAAAGAACACTGACAAACATAATATAAAATAAACAGGATTTGATTTGCTAGCCCAGAGGTTTTGGTGAACGTTGATATGGATTGAATTTCATCAACAGTAGCTTATCATAATGTTTCTAACGATCTATGGTATTAATATTTTCATTTAGGTACTGCATAGGTTTTATTTCTTTAATTGATATGATACTAAATATAGGTGCTATGACTTCATCATATCAAGATTCACATTTATACTACAGGAAGTACTATACTCTAATAAGTTTTTGATAATTATATTCTAGATACAAAAGTATAAAAAAATATTAAAACTACAATTAAACAAGACGAAAATAAGTAAGAAGATGGCCGACCTTGAGTACATTGGCCATGAGCGCCGACACGCCGACCATGATGAACACAAGGGTCCCGGTGACGCGCTGTTCCCGCACACCGAGGAACTTTGGGCGCTCCCCCGGCGCGCTCGACTCTGACTCGCGCGTCAATGACCGGATGTGATTTATGGAAAGTACCGTGGCGGCGACGAACCAGGGAGTACCAATGAGAGAACAGACCCCGATCTGGATGGTGACTATGAGCATGTCCAAGTGATAGCCACTGCCCTTCTGCACACATACACGCGCAGTGGACGTTAATAACAGTTTAATCAATTGTAAAATAACTATAATTCAATATTATTATAAGAAAATTAAATAAACGCTTAGATTTTGGTAGTATAAGTGCAGTGACACAGAACTAATGTCTACAGCCTTAAGAATATAGTAAACAAACACAATGAAGACTACAAATTAAATACTTATATATATATAAATATGCACAAAAAACCAACAAATCACTATTTTTAAAGCATCTTTTCTGTTTGAAGAAGGCCCTCGAGCCAATACATATTAACATAACATGCTCATTAAATCGCTGCTATTCTGTTGACTGTTGTCGCAGTGCTTTCTAATATTCAAAGAACCATTCATTTCTAAGATGAAATGACATCTTTCAAAAATATTCCAGCCGCAGCCGGGGCCACTGGGCCGTTTCTGCTGACTGCTAAAGGAAGAGACCAACAGCATCGTTACTAGTGTATCAAGGCGTGCCTGTTTTTTTATATTTTTTTGTAGCACGAAGACTTTATACAAACTGGTTCTGTGCAAGAGACCCAGCACAGAACCGCTCCCCCTTCCTTAATCGCCTTTTATGACTCGCCCAGGTAGCTCTGGGCAGCAAGCCAATTCTTTGTTCGCCGGCCTGCATGGGGTAACGGTTGCTGGAGAACGGAAGACTTACACGCAGCAGGTTCTCCTTGCGGTTGACGATGACGGCGGTGATCTGCTGGTCCATGAAGATGAGGATGGTCGCGAGGATCGACGGGGGAAAGCTTGCAAAAACCCAGTACCACTCATTCTTGAACGGGTTCACAATCCAACCACGCGTTGGAATCGTCGGCTGGAAATATTGTTTTCAAATATGAATCTTGGCTTTTTTTGTCATATTTAGTTTCAAAACAAATTTATACAATAGAAAATTGTAATGGCATGAGAAACATAGGGTGAGCGGCATAGTGTGGAAAACAATTTTCACTACACCAGTAAAGTAGCGCAACAAAATTTTAAAACAAACAACTAAATGCTCAATTATAGATTTATTCTGCAGATTCATTACAAATATCAAATAATTTTGACTAACAATCATTTTAACACAGTAAAATAGTTGCTAAATATCCAAACAAATTAAATTATTTATAGACAAATTAAATTCTATATAGCCTATATCAAAACGTGGAATGACACAACAAAAAAGACATAAGTCCAGAGGAAAACTCACATATCATTATCACTCAACCATTTAAAATTTAAACAAAACAATCATTTAGGATTTAAGCAAAGTACACCAACTTACGCTAAATTTCAGAGGAACTTCCAGTTTCGGTGTGGCAAGGCCGACAAGGAAGTCGACAAGCACCATGGAACAGATGGAGAGAAACACAGCAAAGTCACTGATCATCACTCGCACCTGCGACAGGAAAAGGAGGCGGAAATGTACTTTAACACCCAAATATCATGCGATGCTTTTCCATACAACAGAGAAAGATTAGCATTGCACAGGCGCTGAGCAATACCGGCTAGTTGTATACCCTATTGTCGTATTAATACACCATGGCTCAAAATAGATCCTCGTATCGAATCCTCTTGTAAAACTATAGAGATAGATATACTTACGCCTCACGCCATATAATGTGGCACCTAATAATCAATATATTAAGTCGCAACATTAGTGAAGAACTAGCATCACTCGACTTGCCAGGATCAACGAACATTGTTTAAAAAGTAATTCCAAATAGATGCCAACAGCCTGTCCCATCATTTGCCATACCTTAAGAACAAAATTAAGCATTAAAGTACAGCACGCACCAGATTCGGGAAGAATCTCGTGTTACGGAAGCTCTTGAGCGACATCGCGAGTGCAAACGTGAACAGAAAGAGGAGGCAGGAGAAGAAGAAGACGTCGGGAATGTAGTGCGTAGTGTCGCACCCAGTCCCGTACGGAACACCGTGCGCCGCCTTGCAGGACTTCCCCGTCCAGTTCCAATGGAGGTCTGAGTTCCAAAGCAGGTAGTCGAGCCGCGCCTGGGTGTCTGCAGCCAGTAGTAGAGTAGAGTAGCGCAGGAGTAGATCGATAAGAGAATTACTGCGCGATTGATTTCAAATAGTTTCTGTTAATCTAGTAGGTTTGCATTACAGCTTCTGTAAATCAAAGGATGTTGAATTAAACGTTGTTTAATTGAGTACTGCTGTCGCAAGTAATCAATAAAACAATTTTAAATTTAATATCACGCTGTTATGGAGTATTTTATTTCGTAGAAAATCATATATTATATAATTCAAAGTGCAGAAAAACATTAATTAATTATTAGACAAATGCCAATGCCGATACATAACCACAATTAATAAAGCTGATTTCAATTCTTCAATCTTAAAATACAAACAACTAAAATCATAATTCAATAAATTGCGTTGTGGTAGAATGTTCTACTGGCAATCACAATGTTCTTACAATACAATACATTTTCATAGCTGCGCAGTGAAAACAAATGCTGTTAAGCAACTGTATTTTTTACGATTTTTCATCGATAGTGTCTCTATTGCTATTGAAATGTTGCGCTGTGAGTAAATCTGATTTGATTTGAGTTGAATGCAATTATAACAATCTCTACCATTGTAGCTCGGTGTTGTATCTGATTTGACACAGCGTCAACAAAGCTCCACCCTAGCCTCTGTTGTAGCTCAGTGTTACATCTAGTCTGACACTAAGTAGATAAAGCTTCACTCCATCCTACCGTTGTAGCTCGGCGTAGTATCCGCGCGCACCGCCGCTGCACCGGTCGTCTCGTTCCACCCCGTCGTAGCATTACCTCCCTCCTCGTCGTCCACGAGACACGTGCAGTTGTAGTCGAGCAGCAGCTCCGGGTGGAAGTTGACTGGTCGCTTGTGCATGATGCCGAAGAGCTTCTTGAACGCCTCGTAGATGAAGATGACCGCGATGAGCATCGCGAAGCACTCCTCCGTGAAGCGTGTGATGTAGCGCACAAGCGAGCTGAGGTCAAACGCGATGACGACCAGCAGCAGTGCGCACATCCACATGCCGATCCAGAACCGGAAGCACATGTAGTCCAGCTCCCACGTTCTGTCGGGAAATGAATGAATAATAATGTATGTTTGAATATTTCAAAATCATTATAAGCTAGGATATTCCGCATTATTTGAGCATGCATTTTGTTGTCTAAATAAGTGTGTTCCTGATCGTAATTGTTATTTTGAACTGTGCAATGAGCATCCAATATTAGGACTAGCCTTTCATTTGACACTGTGCTTTAGTGTGCTTGTATTTCGCTCTGTTTTTTGTAAGCATGTCGATTCTACACATCCTGCGTGAAATATATATATACATAATAAAATAATATACATATAATAAAATATATATATCTAAAGCTCTGAAATTTTACTAACATTAAACAACACTAAAAAACACCAACAAACATCTTTAAAAAAAATATATCTTCAACATTGATTTCTTTTCAAAGTATCTTTAACATCGTTTTCAACATCATTTTTCAAAAACATGAGAAGCATGAAGTCCGATTGTTAAAATACTGGCGCGTACGTGCAGAACTTGTAGACGATCGACTCAAAGACGAGCACCGGACCGGTCGATCCAACGATGGTCAGCGGCTGACCGGCGAACAGATGATAGGACACTCCACAGATGGCGCCACTAACTAGGCTCTCCATCGCCGCCTATGATATGTCAACAAATACAATAATTACTACAAAGTAGACATCACAATTTAACAGCCCAGGGCTCCCTAGTCGCGCTGTAATAGACGACTAAAGAAGAAGAAACGGTTTCTGACGGCTCTCTTACGCAGAACTGGACTGTTACAGTAGGACCTTAAACTAAAAGTGGTTTTAGGAGTTTAAGGACCGCAGCTAAGTCACAAAGACTACTACAGCCAATTCTTTGTTCCCCGGCCTGCAGTGGATCCTTAAACTAAAAATTCCTACCTCCCATTCGACTTCATCGCGCACTTCCAACACCACAGCCCAGTGACAGACTCACGATGTGGTTGCCGGTGGCTGCGCCGAGCAGCCCTCCGAACGTGATGATGGGCGTGAGGCAGGCAAAGTACATGAAGAAGAAGGACGCGATGGTCTGGACGTGCAACGCATCTTTAAAGTCCGACAGGTACCACGGCACCTTGCGCTTGAT
Source organism: Chamaedrilus cognettii (assembly GCA_034695025.1). Taxonomy (NCBI): domain Eukaryota; kingdom Metazoa; phylum Annelida; class Clitellata; order Enchytraeida; family Enchytraeidae; genus Chamaedrilus; species Chamaedrilus cognettii. Next base: position 3,303 of record JAQIWG010004824.1, on the reverse strand, counting down.
GTCCGCTATCAAGCCTCCAAAGATCCTGGCGCAGAAACAAGTCCGGAAGCATAGCACAGATAGTAGCGATGACTTTCATTCAAATAACTTAAATAGCCAAACTACGATATGACGTGTTTACGTCAAGACACATTGGTTAAGATGAATGTAATAATCAATAAATGAATCATTTTTATAGTTATCATTAATTGACACATGCATCGTGAATATAAAGAAACACTGCATGAAACTCAACACCAATATCTAGGTAATAGACCAATAATAGAGACCATTACGATCGCTACAGCATATCTGCCTCGATAAAATTATCGGCATATAGCCACTAAACAGTACACAAAACATACACGCGCAGTCAGGGCTTGATCGGCCAAAATCGCCCAAAAAATATTTCTTTGGAGCAGTTGGCGATAATTTTTTCCATTTGGAAAATGCCCTTGGCAAATTTCTTATTCATCCTTCGTTCTTAGAAGCCCAATTACTGGATCGATAATGACGAACAGAGCAATAAATTTGATACATTCCAGTGCACCTGTAGAAAACAAATGCGTAACAAATTTGGCTAAAAAAATACAGCCTGGCGAAGAAGGAAGTCTTTTGGCAAATTGTAGGCAATTTTTTTTCAAGACCCAGATCAGGCCCTGTCCGCAGTTTCACTTAGATGTATTGCAAGCACTGCACTTCATCAAACACTTCATCTCTGCGCTGTCTGCGTGTTTTCTAAATATTGCTACTGAGAGGGACCGTAGTTCAGACCTGCCAGTTCTCTCGAGGGTAGGGTCCCCGTGTTCGTGCTCGGGCTCCTTCGTCTCCTCTGCGATCACCGCCATGCCGTTCACCGACTGCACCTTCTGCAGGTCAGGCTTCTTCCGCTTCTCCTAAACACCAACGTTTTGACTCAATAATTTTTGTTAAAAATGAGTCAAATTCTACTTTAATGGCTTCATCAAATTATAGCAATTGACTTTTTGGAGATGAGATTCATTTAAATCTTCAAATATATTCACTTGACAGCAAATTAATTTTTTATGAGCTCAAAGGTATTTTAGCAGCCTCGCCAAAATACTTAACATTTTGAATTGTTATGAGCACCATAATTCAATTACTTCATGACTGATACGTATAATATGACTAATTTTTGTCACAATCTTAAGAAATATTCATTAAGATCAAGAGAATGAAGCCGATATTTATACACTATTAGACATCCAAAACAAACCTGAGATGGAACACTTTTCGGTGGTTCGATTCGTATTGTCGGATCCCACTCCCCAGGCGGCAGCACCGTGACACAGTCGAGAAACTCGTCGATGCCGGACAGTAGGTCATTGCGGTCTCGTGCCTTGTACGCCACGTCATGGAATATCTGACCCGAAAACCATACATTGCTAAATCAATTATCCAACAAATGACTGCTATATTATAATAATGATATCACAAACAAAAAGTAAAAAACCACCATCTGCACCTAATTGAGTTTTTAAATTCTATTTCAAACTATAAGTAGGGCTATATGAAATGCTACGCTAACATACAATTGACAGAATGATATAACTGCAATATTAACACCAGTACCTTCCGTGCAGCATCCCTGTCGAGGTGAAATTTCATCAAAGCCCGAGACTCACACACAATTTGCTTACAGTTGTCATTTCTGCAAGTTTATTACATAAACAAACGTGCAGAAATGACAAATCTAAATAACTTGTGTACTAATTTCGGGCCTTGATTAAATTTCTCTGCAACGGGGATGCACTTCCTTTCTTTGACCCGCTTCATTTCTTATTGAACATTCATTGTTGCCACATTGAAGCAAATTTTAAGCGAATACCAATACTGATTACTATTTTAATTAAACATTGATGCAAGAAACAAATGAACAGATAGAACGATAAAAACAACACTGCCTGGGAGCGTCAGCACACTCCCCAGCTTCCCCCTGCTCACCTCGTCGGTCATGAGCGTCGCGATGGAGCGGCCGACCTCATGGTACTGCTGCTGGTGCCCGGCGGGGCCGAGCAGAATGAAGATAAAGCGTGTGGGCACGGGCACCTCCGTGAGGTCGGCGAGCAGCGCAGCGCGCGACAAACGCACGAAGGCCGTGACGGGCGCGGTCATCGACACAACCTCGCCGACGAGGATGTTGGACGCCTCCGCGCCCACCGGGATCTTCTTGAGAAAGTGCTCGTTGTACTGTGAGATACACACAACATGGGGCGCAGGTCACTCACTAGGTGGTAATGCGGAGATCTTCTTGTGGTCGTTGTACTGTGAAGCAAACATAGAAGGACGTCCACAGGATGGATGCTAGTAATCAGTGTGTAATGCTCAGATCTTCTTATCTTGCTGTATTGGACATCGATGCTTGTCGTTAGCATACAATGTTAAGATAGATCTGTCCAATTTAAATAGCAATTTAAATAATTGCAGTACGTCATTTTTATGAACTTGCTAATTTACTTTACGAGAAAAGTTGATATGTACATTCAGTTAAATAATCTTAATCACTTCACTAAGAATTTAAATAATCTGTAGGACTATTCTGCACGTATTTGATATCAACAGTAAGCAAGAGCTCAGTTGTGTTCAATCTAGTAAAACACTTAGTATGCGCTAACGTGGACAAGGCTTGTAGTTGCGATGCGTTACAGGCTTGCGTTACAGTTGTAGATGCGTTTATAGGCTTGCCTGTAACGCATTAGAATGGACCTCAAAAATTATGATTATTATTATTGCAGTATACTAAATAGTGAAATAGTTAATAATACATAATAAATAGTGTCCAACAACCTTGTGAGAGCCCTCGGCCACGTCGCCAGAGCTGCTGTTGTGGTGCAGGTCCCCGTGAAGGTCCTTCGACGAGTGCTTCGAGTCGAGGACCCCTGCGCTCTGATTACCCTTCACTGTTTGATCCGCTGGGTGCACACCGTACAGCAGTACACCGTACAATCATACTAGGCTGCAGTCTCACTGCATTATACTACCGGAATTAAATAAAAAATAGCTGCATTAATGGCGTGTCTTAACCCCTAGTATAAATTATTTCTCTTTTAAAAAGTAAAGAGAACAATTATGGGTTAAGCCATGCCGTTGTTGCTAACTTGTTAATTACCTACAACCAATTAGCAGCAACCGGTATTTTAGTACTAGTACTAGTTTAGTACTAGTCAAGGAACTAGATACTAGTCAAGGAACTACATACTAGTCACGGACCTAGATACTAGTCAAAGACCTAGATACTAGTCAAGGAACTAGATACTAGTCAAGGAACTCGATACTAGTCAAGGACCTAGATACTAGTCAAGG
>JAQIWG010004823.1:0-15427 GCA_034695025.1 Chamaedrilus cognettii | reverse complement strand
GCTCTGATGTGAAAGTTACTAGCCTTGACAACGCACTGCACATGCTGGTCGAAGGTCAGGCTTTGGTCGAGTGTCACGCCGAGGCTCTTCAGTTTTTCTATTGTTCAATTCAATTGTTTAGCATGATTGTAGTCGAATTGACTATTTTGACTATTGACTATTTTGACTATTTAAACTTAATATTTTATATGAAATAAGATATTATAAACAGTCTCAGTCATAAAGGCCTACAAAATAATAATTAGGCCTATTTTTGAACGGTTCCAAGTCGTCTGTCGCCAAACTTCAATTCGTCGCCATCTTGACTGTCCAGAAACTAAACTTAATATTAAGATAATGCACTGCCAATGAAACTCGCTGTTTAATCCTCTCGCCCTTTAAAACGATGCATTTGATTGGTCACATCTGTTCGCTGGCAGCCTTTGCGCATGCAGAGATTCGATATTTTTCTGGCACTGTTGGCGATTGCGCAAGAGGAAATTTCCAAAACTATTTTAGCGCGATTGCGCAAGGCTGTGTCGAGGGAAGGGTTGCTGCTTTATAAGACGGATCGGCGCTGTTAGGAGTTAGGAACCAATACAGTTAGCGGGGGGAAACATTCGAAACGTGACAATATTAGTGGGAATTAAGAATACAACTTGACAACAAAGAGGTAGGTGTGGGTTAGGCCTAGGGGCATTTAAATTTTTTAAATTACATGATACAGTATGAATGATGTTAAGTCAACAATATCTTGATGAATAGATTACCTTGACATTACCTTGACATTCACGGCTATTGTCTAATTGGGTCTTACGTACATCACTATTTACACTATGGGTCTATGGCCTATAATTTTCATTCAAAATCCGTTTATCATGTTGGGAATGATGATTGTTTTATATTATATTAGTTAAACTAGCTGTTCATTATGTTAAATGATTTCTGACGTAATTTTCATTTGTAGATTATATGCTGCAGGCTTATTGCTATCGTGATGGTGTACCGTGATTACATTTGTGAAATTGCAACTTCAGTTGCAACGTAGTCGTAACTACGTCGTAATGGTAAGTGACGGCACGTTGACAGCAATACGTTTTTACTCAAAATCTAACTGCTGTCGTCGTTAATATAAAGTGTGATTTTTGGCTTGCATTTGCAGAAAAAAAACTAACCAGCATCAAACGAAAAAGAACTTACAGATCTCCTCTGAAACTAAATCTATAGGAATCCCGGAGTCTAAGCAACTAAGTCGCGAAGAAGAAAAACTTAAAGAAAAACTAACACCTCAGAAAAATAACTTTCAGAAACTCCGAATACAAACCATCAACCAAGCAAATCTTAACTTTAAAAAACCGGCAGAATCTGGTCATACCATGGAAGAGGTTATCATGAAGCCGGTGCCAAGGGTGGCGGAACCTATTCCAGCGAGCAATGCGAAACCTGCGTGGGGGGGCTGGGGTCAGTCCCCCGTCGTGACCTTTTGCTCCCTGGAGGAAGTGATGAGTGAGGAACTGGTGGAACAGCTGAAGGCTAAGGAAGAGGAGGATGCCACTAGGGCCGTCAATTGGTATTTATTTTTGCGTATACATTCTGTAATGTTTTTTATATTTATTTGGTTTTATTGCACGCCTTTTGACGTTTGATGGACATGCTTGGTGCGCGTTCCCAATGGTGGAACAAAATGTTTGTGGATTAATGTTTGCGATCCACCACAGGATTTGAAATTATTTAATAATGTCATAATTTTTCCCCTGCAGGGCCTGCAAGCTGGGAAGCAAAGATTTGGTTTATAGCCAGGGCCTGATCTGGGTTTTGAAAAAAAGTCGCCAAAAATTAGCCAAAGGACTTTTTTTGCCAGGCTGTACTTTTTTTGGTCAAATTTGTTCACGTATTTGTTCCCATCGGGTGCACTGGAATATTTGAAATTTATAAATAAATTATAAATTATTTATTAATAAATAAATAATTTATAATAGATGAAATTTATCGCTCTGTTCATCACCATAGATCCAGTAATTGAGCTTCTGATAACGAAGGATGAATAAAAAATTTGCCAAGGGCATTTGCGAAATGGAAAAAAAATCGCCAACTGCAAAAAAACATTTGTGGCTATTTTGGTGACTGGCGGATCAAGCCCTGCTTGCAGCCCAAGGCTCCCAGGGTGAGTCGTCAAAGGCGACTAAAGAAGTGGAGCGATTCTGTGCCAGCCCTCTTGCACAGAATCGGACTGTATATAGTCTTTGTGTTTTGCACAAGACTATAGGTACATTACAAGGTACTATAATACTGGTACACATTAAGTTACAAAAATAGACAGACTTCTCTCGCACCTACGATTCAAGCAGATGATGTTGTTTCTATCTCCGTTTGCATGACATTTTTTTGGTGCATTGCAGGTGCAGTATTCAATACATACATACATGCATATACAATAATGACGCGTGTTAGTATTCATGCTTTTAAAGTGTTAGAGTGGATTCTATAGACGTACCTTTACGCCCGGCTAAGCAAAGTTCTTGCTAAGGAACGAAATTTAACGACAGCCCTTCAGTGTCATTCCAAAAAACTTGCAAAAATATTTATCAGTAAAAATTAGACACAAATTTCCACAAGAAATGAGGTTAATTTGAATTCAGTTTAAACAGAAACTTATTTTGCTCAAAATCTATGAACTCCTCTTAGTTTAATGATGTCGTATATCAATTCAAATGGACTAAGCAAAGAGTTAGTTTCAATGGCTGTTATGGGCTGCTGTTAAATTGTCACCTAAGGTAAAGGTAAAGGTGGGAACAAAGGAACGACTATAGAATCCACTCCTAAACTATTCTATTTACGTGAGATTGAATTATATAAACGATTTTAATAGTGTACCGTTTTTACGTAAGGTTTATCTTTTATTTGCGTCATTTGATACAACTTTGACTTCATGCGAGTCTTAATTAAATTAAGCAAGCGCAGTATCAAACTTGAATTAAGTCTTGAATTAAAATTGAATTAAAAGTTGGATGTGCTATTGTGCGTGTGAGCAATTTCTGTGTATTTTTGTCTTGTTTGGCACAAAAATGGCCCTAATGAGCTGCTGTGCCACAAAGAAACAAAACATGGAAGTACAGAATGACGCATGTTGCCCATGCAGCGGTGACATGGCCAGTGCAGCGGGCAGCAGCAGCAGTTTCATGGAGGCGGTGCTGGAGCAGGACGCCGACACCTCGAGCGACCTGCTCATCGCCCAGATGCTACAGCACGAGATGGACACAGTGCACGACGTGCAGCTGAAGAGGGAGGAGAACAAGTGGAACGGGACCAGCAAAGGTTGCTCCAGTACTCATTTAATCAATTTCTAGATGTCCACGCGAGGCGCTGTGGTGTAGTGGCCAAGGCATCAAGACACTAGTCCCAGAGATGTAAGTCCCGGTGCAGGCAACTGTGAAACCATGTTGTTAAAGGCCCTTCAGCAAGGCTGAACAGCGACACACAGGCGTCACTAGCTGCTAACCCTTATTTATTTGCTTGGCGTCAGGAAGGACAGCCGGCCATAAGAATCCATCTTCAGCAGTCTTCACCAGGGCGCCAACGTCAGCCCGTATAAATAAGGCGGGTAGTTTTAGTTACCCACTCACTCTCCCTTGACCCGTCCAGCTAAATTGATCTTTGGGGTGCCACTTCAGATAATGTCTTCTGATGATCCAAAGTTTTCACCCCTTGAACTCTGCGCCAAGTCATCTAACTCCTTGTTCAGTTTCCTTCCCCCTGAAAGTCTCTCACGCTCCCGATACACCTTCGTGGGATCAGGGCGCGTGCGGCATGTGTTCGTGGCTGCAAATGGCCTATCTCAGCTCTGACAAGGAATGTAGTCACTAAACCGTGAGAGTGTGTGTGTGTTTGTACATGCTGCGTGTTGTGTGCACTGCAGTGAAGGTGACGTTTGACAAGTACCGCACGGTCCATCCCTCGCTGCAGGCCGACGCAGAGGCCGACTATCTGGGCGACGTGGAGGTCGAGGAACCACGCGAGCAGAAAGGTTAGTGGAGGGGAAGAACTTCAGATGTTTTGCGCCCTTTTTTAGAGGATCTTTTTTTCTTATTTTTTACATCTTTTACCTCAGCCTGCAGATGCAGACTGGGGTAAGTAATCTAGTCAGTAGTCTAGTCCAGGATCTAGTTGGTTAGTCGTAAAAGGTGACTAAAGAAGGGGGAGTGGTTGTTTGCTTGGCCCGAGGCATTGAGCCGGCCTGTAATAGTCCCTATCGATGCTAGATTTGAACCGCCTTTGTTCCTTTGTCTGATGTATTCGCTGCTTCATACAAACAAATTTCTGATTCCTAACGTTTGGTGCGGATGCGGAACACAGATCTATCTACCCCATGACTGATATTTAGTCGACATACGTTCCAAGGACGATATGCTTCAAAAATTAGACGATATATGCTTTCAGTTTTCTGCGGTAGGTGAAAATAAAATATGGAAAAAATTAATTTAAATTACCAGAAGTGACCTATTCACCTAGATTAGTGGCCGTAAGTGAGGTGGCCCCCCCTCCTACAAAATAGAAATGGTACGTACAGATTCTACGCCGAGCTTCAAGCGGACAGGGATTGCCGGCAAGGGGAAGAATATCGTGACAAAGCACGACGCCGAAATCAGCAGTCGACGGAACTTCAAGAAGGTCATGGACAAGGTCAGGGGTCAATACTCAAATACTTGTATTTTTCAAATACTTTGAGTCTTCAGATATTTTGAGTCTTTGGATGCTGTGAGTCTTCAGATACTTTCAGTCTTTGAATACTTGAGTATTCAAATATTTGGGTCTTCAAATACCCTGCATCTTTGGATACTGTGAGTCTTCAGATACTTTTTTAGAATACTTTGGGTCGTCAAATATTTGAGTCTTCAAATAACGTTGAGTCTTTAATTACTTTGAGTTTACTTTGATTCTTCCCTCATTTGTTACAAACTATGTATGGCCTCGCTGATTTGATTTGGTTTTGTGTCAGAGTGAAATTTGTATTCTGCTAGTATTGTTGAGATTTTGTGTAGGCTATCATATTCTCTCATTGCTTATCGGTTCTTTTACATTATTTCTATTCTTTGCACGCTATTCATTCAGTTTTTTACAAATTTTTTCCTTTTCATGACTTAGGATATATTGCATCTAATAGGATGTCGTAGAGTTTACACTTACAGGGACGCTTAGTCCTTTCTTTGATGTTCTGGTGTCATTTCACGAACTATTTGTTTATGTATGTTTTCTGCTGTTACATTGAAGTGATACAAAAAAAAGCCATCACACCGCATTACTGAAACTAGTGGCAAGATGCTTTATTTCTCTTCTATTCAAGTACTTTGACCTTGACTTTGCTGCATGCATTAGTTTCCGCCTGGGTTTGAGACGGGTGACGACTGTGGCCTGGACGTGAAGCTGCCCAACAGAGTGTTCAACCACCTCCGCATGCACTCCAACGTCGACAGCAAGCGCAGCCACCGGCTCCACGAGAAGAAGGAGCACTCGACCGCCGTGCGTACTGATAGCAGTTCTAATACTCCTGCTGCAGCTGATGATAAGTTCTGATACTACCGATGCAAGGAAGATTATTTTTCTTTTTTTGGTAGTTTAGGGACCGTGTGTAGCACACAAGGCTATATACAGTCCGGTTCTGTGCAACAGAGTCGACACAGAACCGCTCCCCCTTCTTTAGTCGCCTCTTATGAATCTTCCGGGGAGCTGTGGGCTGCAAGCCAATTCTTTGTTCCCTGGCCTAGAGGGGGCATGCGGGAAGGAAGGAAGACACTAGAAGAATAGTGGCATTTAAATGTCGGTATGGAAAGAATGGAGAAGATGATATCTACGGACTGATTGGACAGAGTGTTAGTGGAGTGTTTTTCGCTGTGACGGTGTTCAGGAGCTGGCGGTGGACGAGCGGACACGCCTGATAATGTACAAGCTGCTCAACCAGGGCGTGCTGACGGAGATCAACGGCGTCGTCGCCACCGGCAAGGAGTCCGTCGTGGTTCATGCGCGCGGGGGCAGGTTGGTCCCTAGTCAGTTTGTCGGTCGATCCCTAGTCGCTTGTCGGTCAGTTTTTTGTTGTTGGTCTGTCCCTAGTTGGTTGTACGTCGGTCCATAGTTAGTTTGTCGGTCGGTCCTTAGTCAGTTTGTGGGTCAGTCCCTAGTCACTTGTGGGTCGGTCCCTAGTCTACAGTGGCTCGGCACCTAATCCCTGGTGGATTGGTCCCCCGTTAGTTATTGGGTCTGCTTGTAGTCACTTTGTGGATCAGTCCTTAGGGTTAGACCGTAGTCAATATTATATGGTCCCTAGTTAATTACAAGTCAGTCCCTAGTTACTCAAGCGTCAGTTTCTTACAGCCTGTGTTATTTTTTTATCAGTCACTAGACACGGGTAACTTATGGGTGTTAGTCAGTTGCCAGTGGATTATAATATGAATATAATGTGTGAATATTTGCAGACATTGCTCTTGGGATACTTTGACATGGAATATAGAAATGTGACTTTAAATTTGTATTTGCTTGAAACTTTTGTTAAAATCTGTTAACCGCCCTGACTTGTATCAAAAGATAAAAAACTATGTGTATGTTTTCGTTGCGTGATCCGCGATGCAGCATCCCAAACGAAGTGGTGCCCGCCGAGTGCGCGCTGAAGGTTTTCAAGATGACGCTCGCAGAGTTCCGCACGCGCTGCCAGTATGTGCGCGGCGATACACGCTTCTTCAAGGACGAGTTCAAGAAACTCAACCCGCGCAAGATCATGAGCATCTGGGCCGAGAAGGAAGAGCTCAACCTGAGACGGTAATGATGCCCCTCATCAGCTTTTGTAGTGCTCTTCTTTAGTAGCCTTTTATGACTCGCTTGGGGAACTCTGGACTGATGATTTTTGTCTTTTTACCCCTGTCTCCAGGGTTTATTGTCAGTAGAAAAGAAAAGTGCAGACAGTAAAAAGAGAAAGATCTTCGGCCGAGAATTCCCCGAACGAGTATAAAAGGTTGCTGGAGAAAGAGGAACAGTTCTTTGCTTGGCCCTGAGGTCCTGAACCGGACTGTAATAGTCTTTGTTTGTACACACAATCCTTAAACCCCGACAACCACCAGCATTAGGGTCCTGTTTCTGTTCTTTGTTCATGATTAAGGTTTTTTCTGGTAAGCTATTTGATGTGTCTAACGCTCGTATTTGCTAACGCCATCAAAATGCGGCTTTTGTACTGCCCTTCGCTGGAGAACTAACTGAGCCTGAGCTCTTCTATTGGCGAAATACTATTTTAAATGTTTTTACATATCCGCAGCATGAAGAGGTTCGGGATCCCGTGCCCCACGCCCGTTCTGCTCAAGAAGCACATCCTCATCATGGACTTCCTCGGCGCGGACCAGGTCCCTGCGCCCATCCTCAAGGAGGCCGCCCTCTCCAGCGAACAGCTCCATGCTGCCTACCAACAGTGTGTCGAGGTCTGTCATTGGTTGGGTTTGTTTTGTGTTATCGTCTGTCATTGATTGGTTTAATTTTCTGTCTAGGTTTGTCATTGATTTGTTTTGTGTCCAGATCTGTCATTGGTTCAATGTACGAGTAAATAAACGGTGGTGGTTATGGCTTAGTCGCAGTAAGCAAACCTTGGTGGTTGTGGCGTGGTTGTAGCATTTGCCTGTACTGGTCCTGCTTGCTAGTCCACGCTGACCTCAGCGACTACAACATGTTCTGTTGTGGCGTGGTTGTAGCACGTACGCACCCTGTACCGGTCCTGCCTCCTAGTCCACGCTGACCTCAGCGAGTACAACATGTTGTGGCACGACGAGCGAGTCTACATCATCGACGTTGCACAGGCCGTTGACACCATGCACCCCAAGGCTGCCGAGTTCCTGCTGCGCGACTGCACCAACATCTCAAACGTATGCCTTGCTGCTTCTTTTAGTCTTGTTCTTATTCTTGTCTGCACCAAGGTGCCTGATGTACACACTGCTGCTCTTGTTCCTATTCTTGTTCTTGACTGCGTCAACGTGTCTGACTTATCGCTGTTGCTTTTATTCTTGTTATTTTTCTTGTCTTGGCGATCTATCCTTTTTGGAGTTTTACAGTAGAAACATGCACTTATTGCTTTGTCTTTGTTCTTTAGCTCTTTTCAGTTCAAAACAATAATTTTAACGCCAAAACTGTGCACTTAGCACGCAGTTATTCAATGAAAAGTCTAGATTGTGGTCTCCTTTATGTTCACATCATCAGTCGGCTACTATCATGCATGCATGCGAGTTTGTAAGTTAATATCAGTGTTAAGAAAACAGCAGGAATATCCATAAACGTTTTGTAATAAGTGTTTCGTTGTTGTTCTTTTACTCTTTCGATTGCACAGTTTGAGCAAGACACAACTTCGGTCTGCAAAAATGAGCCGAAACGCTGCAACTTTGCAACTAAATTCTAAAAACTGAAGCTTAGCTCTTTTTCCATTCACTCTATTTTCTTATTTACATACTAAATTCTTTGCCTCTTGCAATGTTTGCAAGTTTGCAAGTTCATGTTTCTTTTTCCATTCTCTCTGTTTCAAATATTCATGTGCGTTGTTTGCCTCTTGTTTCAGTTCTTTGAGAAGCACGGTGTAAGCAACGTCTTGAGCGGCTACGAGCTATTCAATGACGTCACGGGGCTTGCGTTCACCGGCGAAGGAAGAGAGTTTCTCGCTAATGTACGTTCACATAGCTGGTGTTTTTTCAGTATTAATTGTGTTCTTTCCACGTATGCGATTCGTCCAACGCTGGCATTGTATGGTTCTCCACGTTGCTTGTAGAAAGAAGAGAGAGTGATGAGAGAAATGAGAGTTTTTATATCTCGGTTTGAATGTACCGGTACCCGCTGTCAATCAGAATTATTTTTGCTGCCCAGAGCTTCTCAGACGAGTTGTGGAAGGCGATTAAAGGTGAAGCGGTTCTGTGCTTGATCCTGAGGCTCCCAGACCGAGCTGTAATACAGTCCTTGATCTTTAGATACGGTGCATGATCTTTAAACTCCCCCTTGATAAAACGCTGTTTAACGTTACAGTCATGTGACTGACTGTCTGTTATCCATTGCAAATATCATATTGGTTGAGTAACAGTGAGTGAACTAATTTGTTCAGATTGCAACTGAGCATAGTAGATTAACCAGTATTTATTACGCATTGGTCTCACTAACCACACTCACACACACAATTGGTGTCACTAAAACTACTATATTTTGTAGACAAGTTGCACCAACCATTTTGTTCCAGGTGGAGCGATATGAGATGCTTTATTTGTTTCAAGTGGAGCGATACGAGATGCTTTGTTTGTCCCAGGTGGAGCGATACGAGAAGGACGAGCGAACAATGAAGCTCGACATGAGCAAGACTGACTTTCCCTTCGACTACTTCTTTGAAAAGGCTATCAAGGAACGCGAGACCGTCAAGCAGGACGGGTGCGTGGAGCGGGACGACCTGCCGCCCGGGGAATCTGACGAATCAGAGGAGGAGGAAGAAGAAGAAGAGGAAGAGGAAGAGGATGGATGGGAACGTATCGATGCAAAGGATTTGGAAGCGGAAGTCAAGTAGGAAGAGCAGAGGAAGCATGAAAGGACAGGAGTAGATGGGTTAGAGAATGAAAGACAGAAGAGTGTTAATAATAACTAGTGTGGTTGAGTCTCTGAAAGAAATATGGATGAGGTTAAAGAACTGAAATAAAAAGTTTCATCAATTGGATTAGGAATGCGAAATTTATTATCAGAAATTATAGCAGATTGTAATAATAGTTTGTTTTACGTTGATTTGCATAACGCGTATGTCACATACGCGCATACAACGGCGTGTTTACATTTGTAATGCACTCAAAATATTCATGCAAGCGGAGACGGAATAACGTCATTTGCTTGCTTCGTCTCGTAGTATGTTCGAATCGAAGCTTACTTAGACCCATGACCTATCGAAGACCATGTCCATGGCCTTTGGGTCAAACCGAGTGCACACAATATAGGAATACCCATTTGTAAAACTTAGTATGAACTAAAGCTTGTTTTGAATTATTAGTTTTCGATGAATTGGACTGTGAATGATAAGGAGGACTGAGTGTTAGAATTATCACCGTCGTTGTAAAAATGTGGCAACAACTAGAAATCGCTGACAGCCAGTGATTCCATAAAATCAAAGCGGAATATCTCTAGAATCCGGGTATCTGGGCAAAAAACATCCCTAGATTTTTTTTTATATCCCCAGCTCCCATTAAAAAATATGTCATTTTATAAATTTTATACCCAGATATCTGGGGATTTCATTAAAAGTCAGATCTATAAATCATTAAAATATCCCTAGAGCTAGTGCTCTAGGGATCCATTGCAGCGGCATCACTGCTGATAGCTGAGACAATGACCATTGGCTAGGGATTATAAGATTGGAATCTGGTTACCAGTTACGAGTTGAAGAATATACATTACGTTGTTCTAAGTTTTTACATCAATTTTTACGAAGTACACATGATACTAATAACTTATAACAAGGAGATTACTTTTTGAACTTTTGACTCGTTCGTAAAATGCTCCGAGACGTCTCGATGGGTGAATTCATATTGTTAAGTTTTTGCACGCGTTTTTTGTTGTTGTTTATTATGCCAACACGTGCATTTTAGAATCGCAAGTTCTTTGTTATGTGTGGATTAAGAATTTTATTTTGTTATTGCTGCGGATAGTGTTTTTGATACATTTCACTTGTAGCGCAACATATTTGCCGTTTGGTTTTATTCGGAAATGATGATATAATTTATTTGGCATTAAATTACTAAAACCATTATAGTTATAGACCAATGACAACTAGTAGTAAATAATAATTTATTTATTGCTGACGAATGATGAGATAAATTTTATTAATAAAATCATGCGCGTGATTCAATGAAATGTAAGTGCCAGTAAGAATTTTGGATTTTAACCAACCATAAAGTAATTGGATCAAAATTTCTTAAAGTTTCTGTCTGTAAATTTGCATTTTGTTAAACGGATGTAATGTTGCGATAAACATGCTACAGTTCCAGGACATCAAAGATTCAAAAATCTTGAAGAGAGAATATATTTTAAACTTGACACAATTTTTTGTTAAAGTTTTAGGATTTGTTATTGTATTGCATCTGTAAAAAACGATAGATAACGGATAAGGAGAAATAACGATAAATTATTGACTGCTGTGTGAGTTGACTAACAAGGCACAGTTATTGGCATTAAGCTGTCATTTATCCTTGTAGTACACTGCATGGTAAAAAAAGCGTTTGTTCATGCTTGACAAACTATAGTGTGTAGTGCGTAAACTGTAGATTGAGGCGTGACTAGACGCATAAAGAGGGCACTTTATTATTAAATTTATATTAAAGAGGGCATTTTATCCCCTGCAAGAAGTTGGACAAAGAATTGACTCGCAGCCCAGAGCTCCCTGAAAGGGTGGCAAAAGGCGACTAAAGAAACTGAAAGCGGTCGATGGCCCTCCGGTCGGCCCTCCGCACAGAACCACACTAGTAATCTTTGTTCCTAAACACGGTTCTTGAACGTGCAACCAAAATCATTCTAGCCTAATCTGTGAATAGCTGTTTTTTGTGCAGAATATTCACATACAGATGCAGAGTAGAGTTCTACTATTAGAAGTAAGTAAACTGCTGAATTTCTAAATGTGACATCTTAATGGCTGGTTCCTCCAACACGGATTTAACCCACATTTTTAAATAGGCTAAATCCTGAACCACCATTAAATCCGTGTTGGAGAAACCAGCCGCAAGAGTTAATATTACTTGTATTGTGCTGCAGTGTGTAGTTTTCGTAGTCCAACACGCAAGTCTTTCTGCCTACAAGCACAGAGCATGTGACAGTGTCATATACTTGTCAATTTCAAATAAAATAATGAGTCATTGTCTTCAAGAACGACTCATTGGCTGAGAATATTAATAGACATAGTGATCCGAAAAATACATTTATAGCTTAATACTGTTCTTCTAAAGAATGCCAAAATACTCATACTCCTGCGCGACAGCATTGGATCATCATTCCACCGTCATCGCGCGATGCATTCCAGAGCTCGTTCTGCCCGCTCGCGCGGAAAACTTCACCCTCACCACGCTCACTCCCTCCTCAAGATTCGACGAGTCTTTTCGCACCACGCGCCGCTTTTTGCGCGACACCCTACCTCTCCCTCCCCCACCTTCAGGCTTCGAGACTTTTCTCCCCTCATCGTTATACGCAAGACTCGATGACGTTCTGGGACTCAAATCGCTCAAATGTTTCGGGGACGGTACGCCAGATTTTGTGAAGGAATTTGAAGGGAATGGGGTTAACACCGACATACTCCCACGTCTCGGAGAAGGGGGTCTGAATGTCGCGGTAGAGGAATAGAAGCTGGGAGGAAGAGGCGAAGGAAAGCGACTCTTTTGTTGAGACGCTATGGTTTGAGTTGTCGGTATCCGATCGTCCGGTGCCAAACATTGAGGCAATGTCATTTCGTTTCTCCCGAAGCCATTTTCATTACTGGGGGCAGCATCGTCACTGTTGTAGCAGTCACCGTCATCTGGGACTTCTAGAATCGTTATCTTAACATTATCGTCATTCACCTGAATTCCAGATAAACGACGCGTAATTTGGGCCGCTGGTGGCATCGATGCTCCAGTGCGGTGAGGGGAAACGGATAACGTAAGATTTTCCACGTCTGCGGAAAGCAACCGCGTTCTTTCCGATGGAGATCGGTTTGAATTGGAGTCCCGGACGGATCGACGCCACATGGGATTCTGTCCTTCAATATATCGGTCATCTACATCCACTGTATCACGATTTCTCGTTGATGAAAACAGCAACAGATTAGACATATCGCGACTCAAATTCATGCTGTTTTGTCCAGGGTATCTAGCAGCCTTCTTCGCGCTATCCCCAGTTACCAAACCACCGTCGATTCCCACCTTTCTGTCCGTACTCACCACCGCAGCCGCACTAGCCGCTTGAACCAAGCTCTTCTCCTTTTCTTCGCGCGCTCTTCTTTCTTTTGCGATAGACGCGTGCTCGGCTTTCGCCTTTTTCACCGTGCGCTCATGTTCGATGGTCTGCGCCTGCAGGCGCTCCATGCGAATCAACCGATCGATGATCATCTCCTCCACCGAGTCCTTCGAGCGAACTGGAGTCGAGGCTCGCCAGTCCTTCTCACTGCGCGCCAACTTGACCAGATCCAACCGCATCATCCGGTCGGATAGAGGATTGGGAAAACCGCTTGGGGTTCCGCAGACTATTGATCTTGTCTGGCGGTGTTGTTCCGGGGATTCAGATTTTGGTGTCGGGTTGAGGCTGGAGCACGTTTCGAATTGGTCGCGAGGATTCATCGCGGGACTATTGTGATCGTGGGGTTTTTCGGACGTGGTTTTGCAATCGGGGAAAGCTGGAGGGTTTCCCGGGTTAAGGGGCGTGTTTAAGGTAATGTTTTTGTGATCAGATTTGTGTAGCGGGTCAAACAAACAATATGGATCCAACGGTGTAATTGAATCAGTGAAACTGTGAGAAATAGATACTTGCTCGTCTACCTTTTGGGCATAATATTCTTGAAGTGGCACAGCGCTGTGGTCGGTCAGATTCAAATGATTATCTGTTGAAACGCTGGCTGACCTTCCTTTCGGAGCGCTTCGTAACGGAATTGTGTTAGTGAGTTTGGTACTCCTTTCATCGTCCTCCGAATGCTTGACGTTTACAAAGCTTCGATGATCCAAGTGTGAGATCTTCTCATCGAGATGCGATGAATTACCTGGTGATTTTATTTCTTCTTTTGCAAGAGATTCTGTTTGCTCGCAGACTTTGTTCACATTTCGATGATGACACGCAGCGATGCCGTTGTTCTCAGATTGCAGCGATTTCTTACATTCGCTTGAATCGATGGGAAGATTAACAAAAGCCGCAGTTTGCTCTGAAACTTTGCCTAAGCCAGTCGTCGTTGAACACGATTTACTTGAACAACATGTAATGTTGTCACAATTCTGATACACCAAACCTTCTGCTTCTAAGCCTACACCATCACGCTGTGCTGGTCTCTCATTGATTTCTGTTACTTCGTGTACTACGCTATCCTTGCCGTCTATGACGTCAGGTGGTACGCTTGGCCTGTTGTCCAAGAGTAGGGCTTCTTTCAAACAATGTATGACGTCAGCTGATACTTTAGGTTCTGCATATTTGGTGTAATCGCGCGGCACTGTCGTGGAAGTCGTGACGTCACAGTCCGTAAAGCTTATGACGTCACGATGTAAATCCACGGCGCGCTCGACAGCAAGAGGAGTCTTGGAGTGAGATGCAAAGCTGGAAGGTTCTAGCCTGTCAACAGAAGTTTTAATGCACTTTTTGATAACCAAACGTCTTATTTGACATTCAACGCTAGGCTGATATTTCACATAAACATTGCTAGACTTCAAAATTCCTGTCAATACTGCAAAGCATGAAATTTTTGCTGTATGTTTTTTTTGCGATTTTGCCTCTCAGATATTTCTCTGCACTTCATTTTCTCGTTTTTAGAACTTCCCATTACAGTAGCTTCTGCAGCTTTATATTTGCTGCATGTCATTTTTGCGAGTTTTCCCGCTTCGCTAAATTCGCGAAAGTTACATGCACGCAAAAATTTCTGTTACCCTAAAGAATTTGGCTTAGCACTCGCGGTGTGTTGCTTGTGAATTTATAAACGTGCAAACAATGAAATTCAGTGAACAATAAAAGCTCTAAGAATTACTCAATTTTATGGGGTTTAGCGTTTTGCAGCTGCTATTTTAAGAAAGTAGTTTCGTAGATTGTAGTTAGTTAGATACTCAGTCTTGTTGAATAACTATGATTGAAATTAAGATGCAGTCATTTATTCATTCATCGTAGTAGTCTTCAAATGTAAGCAATTGAGTTTTAGATGCGTTAACGTGGTTGGTACCGACACATCGTATAATTTTTTTCTGATTTGAATTGACAACGTTCTTACCGAGACCTGACGTGAACGCCTGCAGTAAAGCTCCCAGTCAGCTTTTGATCCCTACGCTGTGGTACAGCATACAGGGACCAGACTGTAGAACGAACCCTTGCTTCGCCACACTGCGCACTGCTGCTGCTCTCAGCAGCACGGTGACTGTTAGACACCCTGCGATTTCCCGATACTTCCGATGTGATCGGCCTGCGTTCTTGATAGCTTGACGGATTCTGATGAGAAAATGCTAAACCGTGCAAACTTTATCAAATACAATCTTACAAACATAGGCATAGGCTATAACGTAATGCATAGGCTATAACGTAATGCACAGGCTATAACGTAATGCATAGGCAATAACGTGATGCATAGGCTATAACGTAATGCATAGGCTATAACGTAATGCATAGGCTATAACGTAATGCACAGGCTATAACGTAATGCATAGGCTATAACGTAATGCATAGGCTATAACGTGATGCATAGGCTATAACGTGATGCATA
>JAQIWG010004822.1:0-15432 GCA_034695025.1 Chamaedrilus cognettii | reverse complement strand
CCAAGTATCTCCACTATGTTCTTGTGTTCAGTGATGCCATTGCCAGGGATATAATTTTATCATCTGATTTAGGGATATTTCAGTCATTTAGGGATCTGATTTTTGACGCAATCACCTGATATCTAAAGATATTTTTTTATAAAATGATGAATTTAGTAACGAGAGCTGGGATATTTTTGTCAAATATGCAATTATAGGCGGGATATTTTTGTCAAGCTACCAAAATCTAGGGGCATTCCAGTTTTTTCTCGTTTGGTATCGCTGCATTTGTTGTATACCGCTTACCGATAGAGCATCCACTGCGAAAATAATATAAACATTACAACTTTTCATATAAACATTTCTGCCCCTCGCCCATCCCCCTGGTACGCAATGCGTGGCTTCTCTACAGAAGAAGTTAGGGATCTGGAGCGACTTATCGTCACTGTTCAGCCTCGTTTAGTTGCCTCTCAAAGCTTCGCACGCTGTGAGTTGCGCTTTCTTGTTGTCACGCATGTTGTTGGGCGATATTAAAGATGATTGACAAGCAATTATCGTAACTTGTTCATAATGATGGTTAGGGTTGCGAGATTTTCGTAATTCAAATAGGGGACAAAAAAATTCAGCTTGCATGATTCAATGTGTTCATTATTAAACTACATTAGTTGTTCTATAGCCTATCTTAGACCTAACTACATTGGCCTAACCATAATGTCGTTTAGAGAATTATGTGCGATTAAAAGAAGATCTAGCAGAGTATTGAAGACTTGCTCTTAGCCTAAAGTGCTGATAGATCTAAGGCTAATTTATTTTTAACTTTGTATTTTTTCAGAATATAACGGTTTTCAGGTGTAATTGCACGATGACAAAGTGAGACATGAGCTCAAATAAGAGACAATTGGCGTACCTTATGCCATTCATAAGTGGCTTCATTATGCCGTGCATGCAGACATATGTGTAAATGAATAGGATTGTAGGTCATTTTAGTGTTAGGAACAGTTGCTGTTTCTAATAATTATTAGAGTTCAATACTATTAGTCATATTTTTTCACTTCACACGTCATAGTAATAGGTGTATTATCATTATTATTAATTTTATTAACTCATTGTAGGAACCGATGGTTGATAGCCTACTGAAAATGAATGATGATCTGACGTAGACCTAGTTTCAGTGAAGTGGCTTTGCATTATAAAATTGTATTCTACTTATTAAAATTGTTATTTGATTGAAAATTCATTTGTTAGTTTATTTTTAAATGAGAAAACTCATTGATTGACTAAAAATAGATTGTGGAAGCACTAATTATTCCTGCGCAGATGATGCAGCGCTGCCCGGCTCGGCTGAGTTTCTTAGCGCGCTCGTTGTGGGCCACTATGAAGCTGCGCTCGAGTCACCCGTCGTGTCTTGTGTGCTGTCAGGAGACAGCAGCACTCACGTTTTGTCCGAGACTGATGCATCCGCAGCGAAGAAGTCTCCAATGGAGGCACTGTTGGGCAATGTGAGACGATTTCTGGCGGAGCGTTCATCAGGGGACTCTGCTACTTATTCCATCACTGATTCAGCTTACTTGAGGTTAGTTGATGGCTGTCGGCTGAT
Organism: Chamaedrilus cognettii; assembly: GCA_034695025.1. Classification (NCBI taxonomy): domain Eukaryota; kingdom Metazoa; phylum Annelida; class Clitellata; order Enchytraeida; family Enchytraeidae; genus Chamaedrilus; species Chamaedrilus cognettii. Next base: position 13,856 of record JAQIWG010004822.1, on the reverse strand, counting down.
ACCGCTATGCTGTAAAGCACGAAATTTGTACGTGCATATAATTTAGGTGAATTTCACGAAAAGACAACATTTGCAATAATTACATGTGCGAAAATAGATCTGCAGAAGCTATTTTTAGTGGGCAGTCCTCAAAAACGCTGAAATTAAACTTAGTAAAATTTTAAAGAGGCAAAACCGCCAAAACAGTGTGCTGGGAAAATTTCAAGGTTTACAGCAATTTTATGAATAGCTTTAATTCGATGATAACGTTTAATTATAATTTTTGAACATGGCGGCCAGCCGCAAACTTTCAATAAATTTATGAAATTGCTTCGTCAAATGGCAGCTGTGTTATATCAGCCACACGGCTTGCGTGTGCTAAGGCTATGCTAAATGTATATTTTGCATTTATAACATTTCGATTTATTTTCTACACTTTGCTGCTTCCTTATGTTTGTATGAACTATTGTTGAGTATGTCTGCAGGCAATTGGTAGTGATGGGAGTGGGTGTCGCTTGCCTCCAGTTATTCGTCCAAAACAACTGGGTCGGACCACCGAGCAGCCTTGACCCCACCCATCTATTGAAGTCCGCCGAGGTCCGCTTGCTTTTTTTTGGGGGGGGAGGGAAGTTTTTGGACCGTGTGTAGCGCAAAGACTATATACAGTTCGGTTCTGAGCCAGGGAGTCCGCACAGAACCGCTCCCCCTTCTTTAGTTGCTTTTTTCGACTTGCCTGGGGTGCTCTGGGCTGCAAGCCAATTCTTTGTTCCTCGGCCTGCGGGTCTGCTTGGTCCGCTTGCAAGTTACTATTTTGATTTGTCACATTTTAGTGCACTTTGATGGTATAATCTTGTCATTCTTTCGCACTGTAAGAAAGTACCTCAAATTTGGCAATATTATCTGTATCGTATTTTAAATTGCAAGTGTTCGTGTGGTTCATTTGATGATAGTTTTGTTTGATGATATTTTTCTATCAGTGCCTCTGGAGACCTCCGTAGATACCTCTCTGGAGTCCTCTATATTGGACATAGGATAGGGCCGCTGGTGAATGAGCTGCGGATGTCACATTGTCACCGTATAATGATTTCACAGCTTGATATCATATTCATCTGAAGCATCATCATACACGCAGCTTGACACATCATACATCTTAAACGTGCGGTAATACATAAACATCAGATGTACATATATCTGATGTAGCGAATACATTTATGCATTCGCAACATTGTATCTATTATTATATATGTATTATGTATTATGTACTGTATTATGTTGTATACATTGCTCACGAATGCCTTGTTGCATTAATTATAGAATAGTCTGCTATAGCATATAATGTTAATTTTTTACTTTATGCGTCTATTTATTAATGATATCATGGACTGCGTACTGGTATACTCGTATGGTGTACTGTAGAAACGTAAGCGATTAATAATATCACATTATATGATACCATATCACTATTATATGATGCATAATAGCAAGCTGGGGTCTGAATCGCTATTAGTTAACAAATTTATAGATTCACCATATTCTCAATAAACAACTGATGACGTGTGTGCTACAGACCGGAGGGGCGGAGCTGACTGAGCGCGTGTGGGAGGAGTTGTTGGTGGATGGGGAGGGAGTTTACCCGTTGTCACGGCAGCCGCTATACCTGCTGTTGGCGCAAGTCGTCTTGCACGGCCTCGCCGACTTTCTGCCCCTCCTCCAGGTGTTTGTTTTTGTTTCTCTTGATTTTACAAAATCGCTAGACTTTTGTCAATGAATGCATGGCTGCTCGTTTTATGTCACAAATAAAATGTTTTACTTCATATTTTACTAATAATAGAGCAAATAAATATTACTGAAATGCAGCAAAGCATGCAGAAATAAAATATTTATAAAAAGTAATTCACGAATGAATGTCATTCAAATACCCTACTGACTTCTAACATAAGGCGCGATGTGCTGGTTCAAGCAAACACCATGGTGAAAATCATTGCTGTGACAGAAGGTCAGATTATGTATGATCTACAAGAAAAGTGTGACAAATTTGGTTTCAGTTAGCTAAGACTAGGCGCGCCTTTGATCTGCCTTGGAGGGAATCCCACAACTATTTGTTAGCGGCCATTTGTCTCTTCTGAGCTAATCCCCAGCCCAATAGATTCTTTGAAGACTTCAACTTTGATCTCTTTTGATAGTCAGTGCCTGCTTTAAAAGGCATCTGTGTGAGTATCAAACGTAGATTATGTCATTGGATGTGTCCGGAATGTTCCTTGTGCTTGCAGACTGCTGGGGTGTGGCGCATGCGTTGTCTGCACGTGCAGCAGCAGTTGTTGGATGAGCGCTCTCCCTCCCTCAAAGCTTGCCTCATGGACATCATGGACAGCGGTATGTATCAGGGTCACCCTCTGCTATATTTGTGAGGGTTTAGTGTATGTGAGCTGTTACTCTGATTTACATTTAGCATAAACATAAATTTGATTGGAAGGAAACGGATAAAGTGCTGAAACGAAGGGTCCAGGAAAGGTTGGAGTGGTTACGTTGGATGCCAGGGACCTTCCATGCGGCCGCACACTAGGGAGAGAGTTCTTGCACTGAATACCTTTCCCTGTCTGTATCAGTCAAGATCGTTCTGTATTTATCATGGGCAACCAAACAGCGAGTCTAGTATGTAACGTCAATATAGCGCCATCAATAGTGCACTTCAGTCACAATTCGTCTAGTGCAGTGTTTCTCAAACTTTTTAGTGTCACGTACCGGCAAATTTGTTTTTCACATTGCATGGGATCAACAACTTCTTATCACAATACGCCTGTGCAGACCAAAATCAATTGCTTTACACATGTATGCTACAATGCATGTTGATATAATGTACGGTAGCATTATGATTTCATATACAGAACTATACACTTCACAGCTTGATGGCATGGTTTGACACATGTATCCAATGTTTTATCTTAGCATACATGTTTGACCAATCAAAGGAGAGAAAATTGACTCACTTTTTTCCGAGCTCGCCACGGACCGGCGACGGGTCTGCGGACTGGCGCCGGTCCGTGGAACACCACTTGGACCACCACCACTGGTCTAGTGCATTGTTCTTTGTTCAGCGCTCTTCTGTTCAGAAAAACACATGGGATGGGACAGAAATGTATTGCTTCTTTCAAGCTGTGTTTATACTTTAAACTTATATGCGTATGTGATAGGAGGTTCTCTAAATTGAAGAGGGTGTAACCTAGGATACGTTCCTCTGTCATTTTGCAAAAGAAGATTCCATCAGTTATTGCTAATGTGTTTTGTGTGAGACATCATAAATAAAAGCTGTTTTGATAATTTGTTGATGTATTTAATTATCGATTAAACTCTTCTTGGATTGTTGATGTTCTATAAACTTCCTTGATGACTTGTTTTGTTTGACGCGCTCAGTGTCATCACGCCTTGACCCTGCCTACACCTGTCAGCGTCGTGCTGCAAGGCCGAGTCAGTTTGATGCACTCGTCGATGATGCGGAGCCAGACTCGGCTGCTGCAGAGTCGAGGCTTGCTGCGCAGCAGAAGCCGCATAGCGAGTCGGCTCTTGAGCCAGCAACAAGCGGATTATCAAGTGATAGGATATCGAGTGGAAGACCATTAAGTGGCAAAGCATCAGGTGTAACAGTGGCAAGCGATCAAGTGGCAGAGGATAAAGTGTCCATTGATCTAGTGGCAGCTAGTGAAGTGTTCAGTGATGGATTCACTGGTGATGAAGCGTCCGCTGATGAAGTGGCATGTGGTAAAGTGTCAAGTGGTGAAGTGGCGTGTAGTGAAGTCTCCAGTGCTGGAGTAATGACTGGTGAAGTGGTGGCTCATGGCTGGGAGGAAGTCCTGATGCAGTTTCACTTGGAGGCCGGCTACCTAGCGTACTTTTACTATGAGCCGGGGGTGTCGAGGGAACATTTTGAGCGCGCGAAGCAGCTCAGTTGTCTCTGCGTTGAACTCACCGGTACGTTTTCTCCTGCTGGATCTGTTAACTAACCGGTTGTTATGTTGTTCCCCCCTTTCGGGGTGATGTTGCTTGATTTCCAATGTAATGTAACCTGTTATTTCTAAATTCTTGTTTTAGGGACGTCTCGGTGTACCGAAAGGATTCTGATTTTATTGCTATATTTATTATTATTTGCTATGTATGTTATGCGTCATTGTGTCGTTGAATCTTTCAATTATGTTTAGTTGCACTGCCATATTATGAACACATGACTTGTCCAGCTATCCGCTATCTTTTTGTTATTTCTCCTTCGTCCTATGTTTGCAAAAATTGAAAATCGATGGTTGCCCGTCACGAAAGAAAGTATCCGATAGTGTCATTTATAATCGTACTATAATGGTACATAGTGGTCCCGGACATGACATTAAACTGTGCCAGGCAGCCCTGCCCCTGCTGCCATCATTGGGCAGGTTGGATGGCAGGAAGGGCATCCAGTCCGTAAAACTATGCTCCTACAGGCCATGGGCAAAACGAAACACGACTCTTGTGCTCTTGGCTCGCCCCAGTGTCTTTTGAGACGATGCTCGGGTCGGGGGGTGTGTTAGAGATAGGGTGGGCGGTGGTAGGGAGGGCGTTTTAGCCGGCTGGCAGGCAAAATAGCCGGGGCTGGGGAGGTGGAGCCAGAGTTTGTTTGATGCCTAGTCTCCTAGGCTTGACGTCAGTTCGGGGACTAGATCTGCGTGTGACGGGGCCCCCGCAGACTCTGGACCAACTTGTCATCATCTCCTTAATTAGTTAAGTGTAGGCTTAACTGTTTCCTCCCCCTGAAGGCCTCTCATCTCCCGATTCCCCTCATAGGGCCGGGGCACAAGAGGGCGTGTGCCCGTGGTGGTCATATACGTCCAACCTGTGCTAGCATGGAAAATGGACGAGAAAAATGATGGAAAATGATGATGAAACGATGTTATTAAGGTACAATTATGGTTGTGATTTAGGCGTGCTTGGCAAGCGGACTCGCTTTCAAGCGACAGATATGCCGCAGCTTGTGCTCCGAGTCGAGCGGATAGGGGCGGCGGAGGAAACTGAAATTGAGGTGATCAATGGCGGCGCTGCGGAGCTGGGGAATCTTGAAGCTGGTCAATATGCAACGATTGCTGATCCTACCAAACTTCCAAAGGTAGCAAAATTGAATGTGCCTTTCTACATATATTCATCTTTCAATAGATTTGCTTAGTGATTACTTTAAGCTCTGCCTACACCAGATGTAAAATTTGCAATTTGTTTAATAACTTTTTAATGGCTTAAATAGCTTCACAAAAGCTTCAATAACTTAAGCTTAATGTTGACCCAAAGTTCCTTTGCTTCTTAATTTTCTTTCCATGGCTTTATCCTTTCCTGTCCCTCTGTCGTCATCAGCTCAAAAAAAAATTCAATCTATGTTTGTTGCAGACTATATCAATTTATGAACAATATTGCATTTTGTTTCTTGTATTTAGTTGTTTGGTTAAATAAACATCTCACTCAGGCCAATCTTAGAGGAATCATTCAGTTCAGAGCTATCTCATTTGGCAATTTAATTATAATAATTAACTTGGTAAATAGTGAAAAGTATTTAATACTCTCGTTGCTTTTGTTGACGATAATGGCCTACGTGTGTCTGTGTGTGATATGCATGCAGGATGTAGCTTTGGACGACGAGGCTGTCATGGAACGGATCCAGCTGAAAGATCCGGAACAAGTGCGAGTCATCGACATGAGCAGCATACAACAGGCTCTTGTTCTCGCTCTTTGGTGGGTTCAGTACTAACGCCATTTTGTTATGATATGCACTGGTTTTTCAGAGGAAATTCTTTAACGTATATATATTAATTTGCTCTCTTTTTATTTCTTCTGCTGATTAATTGTCAAACATAAATTTGCGATTGAGCATGATTAATACCAGAACTCTTCATTGTATGGAACTGAATATTATACGGGTGTTGATATGCCTTCTTTCAGGAAACATATGCCATTGAATAAAATATACGATGCTGTAAAGCATGAAATTTTCGCGTGCATGTAGTTTTCGCGAATTTCACTAATTGGGAAAATTCGCGCAAATGACATGCAGCAAATATAAATCTGCAGAAGCAATAATAATGGGAAGACCTCAAAAACGCTAAAATTAAGTTCGGCGAAATTTCTGAGCTCTAGGCAAAACCAAGAAAATAACATGCAGCAAAAATTTCATGTTTTACATTATGTCATGGCTTTAATCTTTTAAGTAGTAAGCAAGCTGCTAAATTCTCTGAATTTGCTCCTTAAATTTGAGATATTGTTTAGTATAATTCTGATTTTAGCTTAGTCGGTAGATTGCAGAGACGAATTCTTCTTGAATTGAGCTTATTTATATGTTGGCTGTACATTGTCTATTGTCTTTATATCATATAAATATCGACATATATATATTATCGTTCCAGTACTTTGTCACAGAGGTTTGTCTGTTTGATTGTCCAGTCACCATCATCGACAGACTCATGAGAGTCAGAGCAAGATCGTTCAAGAGGAGTCGATGGCGTTTATCAATGTGAGGCACATTTCTGTCTTTAAGCTCATCAAACGGTAAAACACATCATGATCAATTGGTTTAGGTTTTGACTGACCCGTCTCAAATTGAAACCCAGCCAGTGCCTTTAGGAGCGCATTTGAACGCTGGATTTTTTGGGGGAGTGTTAATATAGAAATATTGATATAAATGTGGCGGAATTTGAAGTTTAAAATGTGCAAAATTTGGTCGCCTTTATTCATTTGGCCCATTATGTCTTGATGTTGCTGAGCAACGAACCAGACATTTTCTCTCGTCTTTCATTCAAAGTGATGCAGTTTTGTACCAATGCTAAGGTTAATTTTTTATAAATTGGCAAAAAGATCTTTTGTTCATACTGCCAGTTGTGTACTATATATCAAGAACTATCAATTTCGCACAATGCAGTGCAATGCAGGGTGTGTTTTGAACGAAGCTCAGAGTGGAGTCATGGTGTGCTAGTGTGTTGTGCATTGAGTGTGTTTGTTGTACACACTGTGCAGAGCACAATACACTGTGTGCAGAGTGTATTGTGCACGCCGTGTTGTGCACACTGCGCAGAGTGTGTTAGCGCAGCCGTGCGACTGGTGCGTACAAAGCGCCGCGCTGCTTCTACGCGTGCGCTGGGAAAGTGACAGTCCGCGCAGACTCCAACGCTCTCTCTCCCAACTTGAGGTCTCTTCTTTTGTCTTCTTCTTTGACGCAAACATTTGATAGCTGCGACTATTTTTGGCTTAGCTGAAAAGAAGTTCTTTGTTCAATTATTATTTTTAATTATGTTTCTCGATTGTCGTTAGAGTGCAAATACAGTATGCAATATCTTGCTTGGTTTAAATGTATTTCATTTCTATATTTGTTGTATTTTTCTGCCTTTATTACAAATTTTTCAGTTGCTACTTCAGTGATTTATCAAGTGGATTTATTTGATATATTTTCTCGATTTTATTTTGCGTTGACTTCGCTCGCTTTACTTCAGATCGCGGAAGTATTTAAAGTCTTTCTTCACTTCATTATCTACATGCAATAGTAATAATTAGATCCACAAGGCGATGGTTTAGACTGGTATATACACACTATTATATCATTTTTTTACTTATGTCAATTATATGCTTTTGTATTTATTTGGTACTTTCTTGTTTAAATTTATTTGATGGTTCATGAATTATATTTTTCTGTAACATTTTTTCAAGTTGTTTAGTACGTCGTAGAACGGATGCTAATCCGTTCTGTGTGTACCAGACATTGGTCAATCAGTTCAGCCAATCAGCAGGGTCCGGGCCCCAGCGTCTCTCTTTGGTCTACTGCACCCCTCTACCACCCCATTGGTCCATCGAGGTTTGTTCCCTATCCGCACCTACTGCCTCGCCCTCACTGGTGTCTTCCTCTAAAAACTGCCTTTTGGTAGTTGTAGAGGAAACTTGTAACTCACCAGCTTCTCTGGAGCATTGTCGGCATTGATCATCATAAATTTTGTTACTCAATGGAGTGACAATATCAAAATTTAATATGATGACATTGTGATCGACGAAGTAGGTGTATTGCGGGTGAGAGACCTATCGTGTTCATATCATGTCTATATAATTGAGTTATTGAGTTACGTGAGAAAGTCATTGGACTTGGTTAGTTTTGAACCAAAATGAGAGTTTTTAAGGCATAGAATGTTGCTCGATTGATGATGCTGTTATTTTTATGGAGAAATTAAGGTTTCTCTGAGATATTTTTTCTTTTTGCTAGATATTGTTATCTATTTATTGATAGTTACCGTTGCGCCAGTACTATCTACATACTGTAGATTGCACTCGAGTAATTAATATTGAACACCAGGGGGGGTTACCTGCTCCTCAGCGAGAGCTTGGTCATATTGCACGCATGTGCATGTTCTACTCAAGTACTGGACACAGAACATATAGGTCTGCCTGTGATGTACAGCGGGAGCTAGGTCATACTGGACACATATGTCTGTCCTGCTCAAGTAGTGGACACTACACACCAAGGTCTGCCTGTGCTGTACAGCGGGAGCTAGGTCGGCTGCTGACGTCTCTCGGTCTCACGTCGGCCGCGCTCGACGTCTACCTGCGTCTGCAGATGTGGGAGGACGTCATCGAGTGCTTCGCCGGGCTCGGACATCGCGACAAGGTGAACTCTCACTTGTTATAAGTGCCATTTGTTAGTTTTAGATGAAATTTATAACTGGCCAGCTTTCCTGGACCGCATGGTTTTAGTGCGTCGTTTGGCTGCAGCTTTGGTTTAATTCTTGATTGAGAGCATAGATCTGTGCATCTGATTTTGTTTTTTATTCCTTGCATAGCCATGCATCTAGATTTTTTGGCTTTATTCATTGTATGTTGGATCTATGATTGGTACATAATCATTGTGTTTTAGTTTAATTCCTGTATAAAGAGTGGATGTACCACATTCAAATATATATTTTAGTTTGATCCCTATATAGCCTTTATGCATAAATCCATCACATCAAATTTTTCTTCAATTTGATTTCGTGTATAGAATGTACGCCTACCGGATCCATTTGGCTGAATTGTTTGGTCATACACTTGATACTGCTGAACTGTTGACTATCATTTCATTGCTTGCCTTAAATTATTCGGAGTGTAATGATTCGCCCTAGATTCGTTCTAGACTTGTTTTTGAGCTATAGCTTTTTTCCTTTTTTTTGTTTAGGGATTGGTCCGCGTGTAGCACAAAAGACTATATACAGTCCGCTTCTGTGCATGAGAGGCTGCACAGAATCGCTCCTACTTTTTCTGTCGTCTTTTACGACTAGCCTGGGAAGCTCTGGGCTGCAAGCCAATTCTTTGTTCCCCGGCAGGAGTTGGAGCTAGAGAAAGTTAGCCAGAGTACTATTATTATTGTTGTACTTGCATGCTGTCGATGATTGACAGGCGGAGCGGTTGATCCGGGAGCAGCTCGCTGTCAAGCCGACGCCCACTCTGTGGTGTCACCTAGGCGACGTCTTGTATGACCCTGCCCACTACGAGACTGCCTGGGCGCTGTCGGGGGGCAGGCACGCCCGGGCACAGCGCTGCCTCGCCTACTACTACCTACGCAAGCACGAGGTCTCTTCTCCTTTTGCTCTATCGACCACATGGCCTTTCTCATCCGATAGGCTATCTTTTGTCTTTACAATTTAGAGATACAGAACTGGGTTTCTGTTGTATTGATTATTAGTTGATGCTTTTTGCTGAAGTTTTGTCAGCAGAAGGATGCCTACGAAATGTGCCCAGACGACGACTGTCCTATATAAAAACATTGTAAAGATGTAAACATGTTAAGACTTCTATCAAAAATATGCATTGTCTGCAACATAAGTGTTGAAAATGTACTTACTTCTTCAGGGTTCTGCTAAATGGCATGTCTTTGGTGTTCAAACCTTCTAGCCTAGCCAATACTTTGCGCTTCTCTTCATCTCTGCATACGATTCCTTCTGAACAGATCGACTATTATCCCGATACGTGGCCTTCCCGGTCCTCTCAAGCCCTTTATTCTTTCCTTCATCACATCTCTCAAGAATCCCTCTCTACTCATTAGGCATCACGTGTTCAATGCAGTTTTTCTTTCCTTTTACTATCTTTTCAATCATAGTTCTTGTTTCCACCACTCTTTTCAATACCTTTTAATTTGCTATCATCTCTGTCCAGCTAATCTTCTTGACTAGTCCTCATACCCAATTTCACATGCTCTTCTAATGGCTTCCTTCCTCTAAGTCCATATTTCAGCTTGCTATTGCATAAGAGCTATGGTGCTGCTGTTGACTGCTTGCTGTTCTACGCTTTGCTTGTTGTTGATAGTGATAATAATTATGAATTTGTAGTTCATTTCGGCATTCTATGGCTTACTCAGGATCTATTATTATTGCGATCATCTTATGGTAGTCTTACTTATTCACTAGACTCCTTGATGGTTGACTGTTGTGTGTTGTTGGTTGTTCGTTAGTTGTTACTTGTGGCTGCTGTAGATGCTGTTGTAGCTGTTGCAACTGTTGCTACATACTCTGTTCTCTCACACTGGCTGTAACCAAGGCCCATCACTACAGCTTTTAGAATGAGGGACGTATGGGGATGAAGGGGGAGGGGGTTGGCCCGCGGGCCAAACCAATTACCCACCGTCAACAATTGACTGACAGGGTCATGACCCTTTCACATCCAATCACAATAATTAACAACTATTACCCGCAATACAAATCAACTTCTGTTTTTAGCAAAAAATGCTTCTTTCTGCGATTTGGTGCAGACAGACAAATTGTGTTTTTGAAAGTAGTTATGAATTTCGTGGTCTCATAAATTGAAATGCACAAGGTAAGTAATTGATTTTTTGCACACTGTTATTATAGACATGCGGCCTGCCAGGGTTCTGCAAATAGGCATCATATCTTGATTTTATTATTAGTATTATTTTTTTCTTTTGTGGTTGCAACAGTTTGCGCGATCGATACCGTACTTTGAGAAGTCACTTGAGATCAACCCTCTTCAGGTGAATTTTTCTGTCATTGACTGCTAATATGCTAATTTGATAGCGTGGATTATGTGATATTGTATGTAAATTCTATAGACCACATTCTGTTGTTTGTGATGCTCTATTTTTGTTGTTTATCTGAGTGTGGTGTACTTTCTACTGCCCGATCAGCTTAGGTTAGATTGGATTCTGGGGGAGTCCAATTTTAGCCGTCGGTTAAGGCTTACTGTGGATCATTGAAGTTAAGCAAGATTGAGAGCGGTGGGTGTTTGGATGGGTGACCGCCACATGCTCCAATTGGATCTAGCTGTGGGCTAGCTAGGTGCATCTCTAGCCTGTTCATGCGTGATGCTGTATATATTGTTGACCTCTGAATTGGGTGTTCAATTAATCGACTGTGGAGATGTAGGCCATAGTTCAGTCAGTGCACCTGAATAATGAAATATGACCCTGAATAATGAAATATGACCGGTGATTCCATGACGCTTGTCTTCCGGTGACACTGGGCCCTCAGCTATTAGCGACAGGGCTATGTATGGCACGTGTCTCAAGCTATCTTCAGGACGATAGCCGGCGTTAGTGTACTGTTCCATCGACCTTGTCTCTGAGTTAACACCTGCGACAGCTGGTTAACCAATATTACCCGCTGACTGTAACCGTGCCCAGGGTCACTATTGTAACTTGTATTAGTGTATTTCCCGCTGACTGTATGGTGTCCTGGCTCTGTACTGCAGGCTGGTGTCTGGTTCTCGTGTGGCTGCGCTCACCTCAGCTGTCTGCAGTTTCTACAAGCAGCCAGAGCGTTCCGACGCTGTGTGATGCTAGAGCATGATGTAAGAACTTACTCTGGCCACCTTGAAGTTTAAGGATCATGTGTGGTAACAAAGGCCATTACAGTTCTGTTAAGCATATCACACAGAAAACCAACATATTCACCGCAGAAGAATGGCTCCCTCTTTATTTAAGAGGTGAGCCAAGTGTTTGCTTGGGTATGGGTCGGTAAAATGTATGTGCACTTTTGGAGGGGGGGGGGCTGTTAGGAAGAATTCATACCAGACCGAGATCAGGCAGGCAGCTTTAAGTGTTATCTAATAACCGCTGACAGTTGCAGTAACCTTGGACTGAGCCCTATCATATTTTACAGTGTTATAATTATCCTTTCACAGCAGCAGTGAGTCAGTGACAGTTTGTTTAGTGATAGATCTAGACCTCAGCCCAGAGAGCGAGCGCTCCGCGGATAATACAGCCATGTTTGATGGGTGGGCGAGGTGGGCCAATGCATACCTATTTAGGAGGGGGGTCAAAGAAAGTGCACTTGCGTACACAGGGGGGGGGTCGCATTTAGTCCGTTTTTGCATACATACTAAATGAACCAGCCTTAAGCAGGCGAACGGCAAAAGGGAAAAGTGCTGGAGTTATGTATTTAGGCCAATGTGCGAAGAAGAGAGATGACCGCTAAAAACTCAATTCAACCTACAAATTTTCAATGAGGCCACAGATTTTTATGTGATTGTCATCTTTTGTGATATTCATTTCAGATGCTCAACAATTTGGTCGATACATATCGAATCCAGCTTTATGCATGTGTATATAATATATATGCTTCAAATGTATAGTGTGGTCATATGTACATTTTAAAACTAAGCTCCGTCTGCTGTGCTGTTGCTAGAACTATGAGGGATGGAGCAACCTGGCCACAGCCTACATCCGTGCCGGCAATAAGTGAGTATCCAACTCTCTGTAAATTTCTCTGGTGAGCGTATTTTGTAAGTGGCTGTGATGTGCTGGCTGTTTGTCGACTTGATTGAAATTTATCCTTGAAGTGAAAACGTCATTCCTTTTTTCATGGTGACCAACTTTGCGCACTTGACAAGTTAGTCGAGCTTTTACCTGTAGTTCTTAAATACTTTCCCAGATCAGTTATGAATAATACAAGGAATATTATAATTGTAATATTTTAAGCAGGTGTGTAGTATAATCGTTTTTAATATTTTGACCGTAAATGAACATTTTCTTTGATAGTTTAGCGCTATTAAAAAAAATATTTATTTAATTTTATGATTTATCGAATGAGGTTCTGAGAAACATGAACATGTATACATATATGGCATATTCCTTTGTAAACTTGACAATCCGCTGTCAGTTTACTTGCTGAGCTTGTCTGATAGCTAACTATTTATTAACTGACCAGTGAAGCGAGGCGCTGTGGTGTAGTGGTTAAGGCGTCGGACTTTAAAGTCCAGAGGACCTGGGTTCAAGACCCCGTGCCGGCAACCATGAAATCATTTGTTACAGGCCCTTCAGCAAGGCTGTTAAACACACAAGTGTCGCTAGCTGCTAAACCTCGTGCCAGATAAAAAAAATTGGGTTGGCGTCAGGAAGGGGGGCATCTGGCCGTAAAAACTCTGCTCCAGCAGTCCTCATCAGGGCACAAATCGTCTAACCTGTGTGAAAACATGAACATTGACATAATAGAAGTCACAAAAGGTGGTTAGTTAGTTAGTTAGATAGACCAGTGAAGTTAAACTAGAATTCCTCCAGAACCTGCTAATATGGCTTGATGCAATGTTGTGCGTTGTCGCGCAGGCCGCGCGCTTTCCTTGCGTTGCACGAAGCGCTCAAGTGCGATTATGACAACTGGCGCATCTGGGAGAACTTCATTCTGGTCAGCCGTGCGATATTTGTGCTGCGCTTTACTGAGATTCCCAGTGCATCATCCATATATTTTCAATTTGCTCCGAGTCATTTGACATGTCATAAGTGTAACTTTTGGTCGCTTTGAGCATCTATGACAGTTGATTCAGTTGTGTAACGAGCACTGGGGGAGGGTGTTGATGGGGGAGGGTGTTGATGGGGGAGGGTGTTGATGGGGGAGGGTGTTGATGGGGGAGGGTGT
>JAQIWG010004821.1:0-15432 GCA_034695025.1 Chamaedrilus cognettii | reverse complement strand
TGAAACTCTCGCCGAGCTGGAACCGCCCAGGCTTCTAAGAGGAGACGGCAAGAGGCCTGATGGAGCAACAATGATCCATGGTCAAAAGGCAAATGCCTCTTTGGGATTTCACTTGCCCAGACACTCTCGCCCCGTCGCACATTAAGTAGTCTGCAATGGCGTCGGGGTCTGCAGCGTCTGCAGCGGAAGCTCTGAAACGAGTGAAGTACGCGGAACTCATGGCTACATATAACTTCTCGCCGGTCGCCGTGGAGATGCTGGGGGCTTGGGGGGCGGATGCGTTGGCGCTCACTGCAGAGCTGGGAGGCCGGATAGAGTCGCTGACAGGAGAAGCGCGCTCAACTTCGTTCCTGCGACAGCGTCTGGATATCACTATCCAACGGGGAAATGCGGCCGCGATTCCGGGCACTCTGCCGGGGGAAGGACACCTGGTTCCGGACTTGGATGACGTTGTTCCATAGACTTGGATTTAATAGCATAGATGCATCAAGTTCATTCATGTGATTATTTATATTTTGATCAGTACAGCCTAGGCCTATTATTTATTGAAGACTTAGAATAGGCCAAGAACTGTAGAGTATTTAGCTTTTGTTATGCATGACCTTGTATAGTGTAAATAATGATAATTAAAGTTATTATTATTTTAAAATTATAATGATAAAATAAAATTTATTGTGGAATTACTACGAATCTTTAAAGCCGTTACATATCAATCTGAAACAAAATTAACTTGCTTTAGTTAATGAATTTATTAATGAATTTATTGCTTGAGAAAAAAAATTAAAATTACAATTAAATATCAAGTAATCAATTTTAATCTGTCTTGGCGCGGTTTCTGTTGTTTACTGGGCCGTGCGCTCTTGACTGGTTTAGTGTGCATTTTAACATATTCGATTTTTATTTCGGTAGCACCCGCTTGTAACTGTATTTTAATAACATGACAGTATTTAAATGTAGCATTTTCATGATGAACCGTATTTAGAAAGTTTTATTGATTGATTTTCGTACCTTAACATTAATGCAGTTGTATTATTGCTGTATTCAGTGACAGTCGTCATACGATGTAGCTTGAAGAAAAAACAGAATATGCTGTCTGTAGTTACATGCACAGCATAGCCAACAGTAATTTAATTCGCCACTTACTACGCCGCAGTTCAAATACTGACTGTTACGCTCGCTAGCAAAATACTATTCAGGGATACTACCCAGTATATTTTCTCTTACCCTTGTGCTTAGTGTAGCTTTTCTTGAGCACATCGAACACCTTGGTTCCATAGGGCACGATCAGCTTCTCCCTGATCTTCACCCCGTACACATCTGCGTCTGACCTCTCCCCCATCCTGCGCAGCTCGTCCTCTGACAGGAGGCAGTAGCGGATCTTCTGCAGGATCATCGTGTCCTCGGGGAACAGGCTTCGGTTGCGTCGCACAAACTCTTCCAGCGTGTTCATCGAGTCCTGCGGAAATATGAAGTCCGATTGACGGTGTGATATTTAAAACGAGTGTGAAAAAATAATGTAAAAATTGCTACGTTAAACGTTTACAGGGTCAAATTTTTTGATCCCGGGCATGTCCCAGCAGGCCCAGGAACAAAGAATTAGCTTGCAGCCCACAGCTCCCCGGGCGAGTCGTAAAACGCTAGTCGCCCTTCCTAGTCAGAGGAAGAAAGGGGAGAGGTTCTGTGCCAGCTCTCTTGCACAGAACCGAACCATCTTTGTGCTACACACTAAACTATAAAAAAAAAAAACAAGCTAGTAAAATTATGAAAGATTAACACCCATTTAAATTTGCATAGTCTAGTCCATTATTGTGATTTGTTTACGAAAGATCGCTTCGTCTCGTCTAGTTAGTTGCATGCTTCTCCGCCGAGCGCAGAGCGATGGGATAAGTCCAACCATAGCTCTCTGTCCTGCGCTTTCTAGACGGCGTCATACAATCCGATATTGTGTGGCGCAAGGTAGTTCTTCACGGTGGTCAACCATGTATTGCGAGGGCGACTCCTGGGTCGCTGCAGTCCTGCGGTGGGACTAGCGCGCCGTCCAACACCATCCATGCATCCTGCCGTTGATCCAGCTGAGCTGTGGGATCAAAGAGGGCAAGACGGCGAGCTTTGAGATTGACGCTTGTCAGAGATGACTCGTTCTGCGACGAACTTCCGCATTTGTAACAAAGTCTTGCTGGCTTGTGCCAAAATTTTTCACAGGAGTCGAGACGATCAGAGTCAGCGACCGTCAGTGTCACAGTTTCAGCAGCAAACAGCGATCTCGCGACCATTGAGATATTGCAAATCCGAAATAACGGACCGCTTGGACTTCGCATTCATATGCCGGAGGCACATATCGGAGTGAAATACACTTTTAAATTAGTCTACAGTTTAGTTCTTAACCCATTAAAGTTCGATTATAGGTTCAGGATTATTATTATTCATATCAATGCATTTTTCTCTTCCAATTGCTGAAAAATCGGGTGACACCATTTTTATGACTACCATGAATTCACTATTATTTAATTCTATTACTATATTCCACAATTTGAACTCCGGAACATACGTGCAGATACTTGGTCTTGCGTATAATCTTCTCGATCTCGGCGTTGGCGGGGGTGTGCCCGTGTCCCCCCTGTCTCGTGTAGGTCACGGCCCTCTGGCCAGAGGGCAGCACCAGCACGTCCATGTCGGTAGGCTGGCGATCGTGGGACACATACCCCCCGAAGGGAATCCTCTCCCTGACCAGCCCGTGGTCGGCCTTCGAACCGGTGTACATCACCGAGGGTAGGCGTACCGGTCCCCCTGGGGTGGGGGTGGGAGTGGGGGTGGGGGTGGAGTATTCAAAACTGGGGGAGGGGCTGCGCGAGGTGAGGGTTGCACGATGGCGGGGAGTACTTGGGATCTGAGCAGCCAGAGGGCATAGATGTGTGATATTGAAGAACAAGATAAAATTGCACAAGTATAAAATACATTAGCAAATGGCTATGAAATGAATATTCCTTAATGATCAAGGTTCTTGACCGACTCAGTTCTTGAGGGCAAGGCTACAAGAAGCATGCATCTCCATTGGCAAAATCAAATCTCTTTGCCAGGACTCAAATAATTTTTTAATATCAGTATTAAACGGAATCAAAAGGACTCTAAAAATTAAAAGAATGGATATGACAGTGGCCTTAAACATTCAGTTCAGTAAGCCAACGAAACTGGAGACATCACTAAATTTGAATTCAATACTCCTGTGCTTCTTTGGTCAGAAGACCCAGCATGACCAAACGGGGTAAGTAACTTGGTAATATTCTTGTAAGTTCTTGTTGTATTCTTGTAAGTATTCTTAGTTTGCATCAGCATCCTCTTTGCATTTAATTGTTGATTGTCCATTGAGTAGCGGGTCAGCAAATAACGTCTCTGAATTAAGAAATCAACGTCAAATTTCTGATTATCAGTTGCTATTACTTGGATGCTCCGAGACCAGATATTTTCATTCTTAAAATAAAAATTGATAAATAAAACAGTCATTTCGAACAGTGGTGTTAAATTAACCAACAATACCTCTTCATCGAAGTCATAATCCACGGACCCTTTCCGTCCGAGTGTCGAGAGGCAGTCAGGACACGAGAGCTGCGACGGTCCTCTATGCAGCTGCGACCCTCTTCCATAGGACTGCTCCAAGGGCTGCCTCACTGGCTTCACTCCCTTTTCCACCGGAGTGTACGGGGCCACGTAGTAATTTGATCCGGTTGGATCGGGCGTATCGAGCCCAACGTGATGGTGCCCGGTTCCAATGGCAACATGGAGGTGTGGTGGCAGGGGATAGCTGGATTCTGAAAGCATCGGTGTTTGTCTCGGGACCTGGTAGCTCGCGCCGTGGCCGTGCGATGGCACGTAGTACACGGACGCGGCCGGCATAGGATCATAGGGCAGCACGCAGTAGTTGGATCCTGTAGGAGTGACGGGCATGTTGCCGGTTGTCGATCTAACGGCCAGATCCAAGGCGGGCATGCTGGTTGACAGCTTGGTCCCCCCCAGGGAAACAGAGGTGGACAGGCTCAGGGAGGGTGTGGGTGTCGTGGGTCGGTAGGTGGAAAGGGATGAAGTCGTCCTGCGGCGGCGGTAGCTGCTTCCGCCGCTGTCACCGATATCGCGCGAAACGGAAGGGTAGTAGTTTGTACGCGTCGGGGTCGAGTGAAGGTGTCGCAGGGCCGCATCTGACGTATATGACCCTGCTCCGCTGGAGTATGACCCTCCTCCGGTCGAGTAAGATCCTCCTCCAGTGGAGTGGGACCCTCCTCCAGTGGAGTAGGAGGTGGTGGAGGTGTAGCCGGAGTCACGGTGTTTCGACGGGTATGGTGAGGCGGAGTAGTGCGTGGTTCTGACGGTGTAGTCGGGGGTGGGCGGGGCGGATGGCGGTTGGTAGGACGCGTGGCGACTGGATCGAATCGTTCGTGTGGTGGATGTCCCATAGTCTGAGCCTCCTAGTATAAAATAGCTCAATGTTTTGCAGACATACTGGGCTTCTAATATTGTATATTGCTGACAGGAGAAATTCTGATGTGGACTCCAACGGCTACCGAACGATGATTGAACGACTAATTAATGATAAATTACGAAAAAAGTACTATAAGCACAAGATGAAGCTTTTAAATGGTGTACACAAAGCAATGTAAATAATTTAAGCTAAAATACCGGTCGAGCAACAATAATTAGTGCTACTAGAAGCCTACTAGTCATTATAACAAGAATGGGGCAGTAGGCGGCTGTGCCTATGAATGTCCCATGCCTATGAATAGAAGGAAGAATAGAATAGGCTTCTATAATGAAATAATTATGCACACATAAAATAATATTTTGCAGGTATTCAGTGCTTCAATTATTGTAGAAACAAAGGAAAATTTTCAAGTTTTGATTTGTTTGGTAGTTCAATAGCTTTCCAACGTAAATGAGCATTAGACGAGCAATCAAAACTACACACAAGTGACATACTTCATGCCCAATAGAAATAAATAAGCCTAATTGATAACAAGTATCACACTATATGATCAGTTAAGAAACAACTTATTAAAACTAAAATCTTCTATAAAATTTAAGAAGTATCTTTTTGAATCCGAATCCTGTAGATTTGACTTATGCCCGATGCACGCTACTCGTTGAAGTTGAATTGATTTGAATTGAAAACGAAATTATATATACGTTTTCATACGAGCAGTGCAGATCTAGTTGAATTGATTTGATTTGAAAAATTGATCCTAGAATTTTTTTTTTTTCAAAGCTGGGATCAACGCGAGAATGAACATGTCGATCCCCACGTTGATTTTCTACAAAACAACGCCGAATGGAATGCATGCGATGCACTTGGAGCAGTGCACATTCGCGTTGAAATTGAAAGAACCTGACCACAAATTTATTTTCAGATCCAATGAAGAAGAGCAAATGCATTCATTTTGGACCAATGAAATCGACCATTGTTCTTAAAGCGCAATGCGCTGTAGGCCTACATCAAGGTCAAATTTTAATTCAATTCAATTCAATGCAGGTGTGCACTGCCAGTTGATCAGCAAAATATTTTCAATTTCAACTTTTTGATTCTTCAACTTCAACTTTCAATTCGATGTGCGCCTAGCATTACACACACTATAAACTGAATAAGCATCATACCTTTGTAGTCCCCATCGTAAGAGCGCGTATCTATGCCGGGTGTGTAGGGACGATAGCCACTGTGCCTGCAAAAAGCATCATCAAAATCTAAATTTGCCACATTTCTCTTAATACTGAGCAACGAATATAGGGAAGTGCAATGTATAGGACTTCCAACAACAACCAGATCAGGCCGACTGCCACATTCCTATCATTATGGGCACCAGCTACAATAGGCTTTTGATAGCACTAATTATTGTCGCTGGCCGACATTGCAGCTTGATTTAATTACGTTTCATTTGTGCACACCATTTTAAAATCTTCGTCCTGTTTTTATAGTAACTTTTTTGGCATTTATTCTCCAATTTGCAAGATGATTACTATGCTCAATCAAATAAATCAACGACACAGTACATAGGGATAATGCTAATCGACCCAAAGAAATA
Organism: Chamaedrilus cognettii; assembly: GCA_034695025.1. Classification (NCBI taxonomy): domain Eukaryota; kingdom Metazoa; phylum Annelida; class Clitellata; order Enchytraeida; family Enchytraeidae; genus Chamaedrilus; species Chamaedrilus cognettii. The sequence goes on along the minus strand of JAQIWG010004821.1, from coordinate 9,370 downwards.
ATGCTCAGTCTATAAGCCCAGGCAAGTTAATGCATGCTTAGTTAAAGATTTTTAAAACAAAGTACCAGGTCACACAATAATTTCCTATTCTTTAATATTTATTGTTGACAGCAATAAAGTATTTTGATAATGATTCATCTTAAGCCAGTGTTTCATATAAGAATTGCTCTGTTCACAGACCCGCTAGATCTGCTTGTCTTGCTTGAGTAAGAGTGTGTGCTATAGTCCGCCCCGCCCCCTCCCCCGCCCCCGCTGCTGCCGGGGGTAACATAGGCCTTGTAGTGCACCCCCTCACTGTCGTCAGGGCGCGCCTGGGTCTTCACGTTGGCATACCCCACAATGTACAGATCGTCGTGCGCCCCCCCTGACCCCCTCGACCCCCCAGAGCCCGTTGAGAGCCCAGAGCTCCTTGAGTGGATCGAGGTCGAGGTTCCATGATCGCCTCCTCCGTCTGAGACGTATCTCGTCGCGCTGTGGACGCTTCGGCTGCGAGGCCGACCGCCGGCCGGGACTCCAAGGGTCCAGGAGCTTCTTGATCCTGATCCTGATCCGGAGTCGTTTCCCAGCGAGCTATGGTGTTCCGATCTGAACATGGACTGATTGTCAAAGACGCCAAAACAAAGGGGGCAGGGGAGACAATTGTCCCCCCAGCACATTCCTGTTTGTCGTGCAATGCACTTTCTCATTTGATCTTAAGTATTTGATCTTAAGTATTTGATCTTAAGATTACTACAGCAGCAGTGCAAGTAGTAACATGTAATGATGGACAATCAAGATTCAAACATTGTCAGATAACAGCCAATCAAACATTTCATCCTAACAGAGCTCAAGGATCTTGCAAAATTGTTTCAAGATTTTTATTGAAATTAAGCAAGTGGCATTGCCCCAACAAGGGCAATCATGGCATCAGGGGAACTAATTGATCTGATTTCAATTTAATTTAATTTAAAATTAATTTAATTCAATTTAAAAGCTTATTATCATTAGCTAATATACATACTTGTCTAAAATACTGTCAAAAAATTTGACAAGTTAGAAAAAAAAAAATTACTAATTGACTTGTAGAAAGTCTGAATAATTAATAAAGGTAGGAACTTCTAGCAAATGCTACGAACACAATTTAACAATTTATTGTGAATGGGGCCCGTGCATATTTTTGGGTGATTACCTGGTTATTTTGACGCTGCCTATCTGAGGTGAGGAAGTGGTGGTGCTCCCGTAGCTCGATCCGCCATGATCATAGCTCGAGCCCCCATGATCGTAGCTCGAGCTCGAGCCGCTGCGATGTTCAGTCGAGCGCACAGAAGACGCTCGACTACGGCGTCGAACCATGACAACTGTCGGCTAGTCTCAGAATCAGTGTGGAACTGGGGGAACGTTCAAGCAAGTAGCATGGCGCTCCGCGGTCCTATCTGCAACAGTCAGTTTTAAGGTTCTGGAGCCTGCTTCTCAAACTTTCTTAGGCAAATGTTAGTCCTAAGAAGTTCTTAAGAAAATCTTAGACAAATTTTCATTTATCGTTTGGTTTGTTATTGGAAACAACTCCGCACTGCCACGAGCTCTAAACCAGATGATGATGTCATGGTGGTCGAAGAATGGACACAAATCTTTCAAAACTGATTTCAGATTAAGGTTAGGCTTAAAGTTATGGAAGTTTTGAGAAACAGGGACCTGTTTCTCAGAGTTCTCGTAACTTTAAGCCTAAACCTAATCCTAAAAAAGATTTAAAAAAAATTAAATCCAACCGCCGACCACCGTGACGTCATCATTCGGTTTATTGCGAGTGGCGCATTGGCGGTAAAATAACCCTGGAGTTTAAAATAACTAACACTAAAATTTGCGTAAGATTTTCTTAAGAACTTCTAAAGACTAAAATTTGCCTAAGAAATTTTGAGTAACAGGCCCCGGGCCCCTGGAAATCAAAATAGCATTAGGCAATGCCTAATGCTATTTTAGTGCTAAAGTGCTAGTGCTAGTGCTAGTATTTTAGTGCCAGTATTTTAGTGCTAGTGATAAATGCATTGCTAAATGCACTTCGTTGCCGCAACTTCGCACTTCGTTGCCGCAACCAGTGATAGCAATCATGCTAAATTTATCAATTTAGAACTGACGCTAGAAATAGGTGTCGTGCATATAAATGCATTGCTTATAATGAGGCCAGCTTGTAATCGCTTATTAGAGTGAAGCATTAATTACAAGTTAATTAAGCCTGTAATGTAATTTTAAATCTATGGGTTAGATAACGGGGGGTGCTGACGAAACTTTTTCAAGCCATTCTTAATTCTTCACAGCACTTAATCTTTTATCAAGGGCCAAAATAGCCCTTTCAGCAACAGTTTCGCGGGCCAAAGTGGTTCTTTCAGCATAAGATTCACGCGCGGGCCACTCGAAAAGTCATGGCGAGCCACTTTTGGCCCGCGGACAGCAGTTTGAGAACCCCAAGTCTAGGTCTACCTACTATTTGCAAACCCGATTAGGGCAGGTTCCTAAGTTTTCCTTCATGCGCCGGCGCTTTTATAAATAAATTTTTTGTTCACTATAATCTGGTGCACGTTAGATCAAATTCACCATAGACTTAGAGTCTGCAGGTAAGCCGGCATAAGCTGTAGCTTTATCTCTGCGATTTCTTACAGAATTCCTGCCAAGTCGACGATTGCAGGGAAACAGTGGCGTTTATTGGCGAACTAGGGATTCGCAACATTGCAGCAGCAGACATTACATGTACACGTAGCTGTTATCCGATAAGACCCACTGATAGGTCTAGTCCCGCAGTCTGCATAAGCTATAGATCCATTGACGGGGCCTACGGCGACTGTCAGAATAATGTTGATACCAAAGATACATCATTATCTACCGTTCAAGCATTGGTAGAGGTAGGACAAGCGCCATAAAATATACTATTAGAGCTAAGCGATAGAGCCTATTTTCCCTTAAAATCACTTTAAAACGTGTATTTTTAGCTAGAAGGCAACACTTGCACTATCTGGTACATTTCATTTTTGCTTTGCTTGAACTCTGCTGCGACCTAATATCAGAAAGTTATACATTTTGAGGTCAATTTCGCAACAAAATTAAAAGAACCTCTACAAATAAAAATGATACTCTGCAACCCTGTTGTCTGCTCCTGGATTGGTTCCCTTAGTTTGCTAGATCTAAACCTGTACAACGGTCAAGGACGTTAGATAGTAACTTGTACACTAGGACCGGTAATAAACTACAGAAGTAAACCGACAATAGCCGATGTTCGGGGATGCTGCGCTATTCATAGACATAAGGCTCAGTCCAAAGGCCTTGCCATGGAGCAAGGAACCTGGTTTTAATGTAGCCCAGCAAATGCATAGCGCGTTGTGCATTGCTTTGGATTGTCCAATTTTAAAATTCAATGATGTATATAGCATGCAATACAATCATTCAAAAGCGCAACGAAAGAAAGGCTTCATCTTACACCAACTTAAAGTTGCTAACTTAATTATGTCATTGACATCGTGTCATTCGCCTTATATTGGTATTGATCATTGCGAGTTAACCTCGAGTTGGTAAATCGGCGAGTTGAGAGCGACCGTTGTCAATCTCTTACGCCTAGCGTGACGTCACTCAATCCGCCGATTGAGCCAACTCGAGGTTAACTGGCAATGATGACTACCAATATCAATGTTGCGAACAACTGCCTCAAAGTAGCGAACTGTTAACTCCAGTTTGACATTGATATCGAGTTATTCGCATTAATGTGACCCCCTGCAATCCGGGGAACAAACATTTGGCTTGCAGCCCAGAGCTCCCCGGTCGAGTCGTAAAAGGCAAATAATGAAGGGGGAGCGGTTCTGTGCGTGGTCTTCAGCACAGAACCGGACTACAATAGTCTTCGTTACTATAAACACGGTCCCTTAATTCCAAAAACCACCATTGGCATTAATGTTGCTTTGCACACATTATGCCATCAACCAATTCCACTATCCACAACAACAAGCTTTCGCCGCACCTGCCACCTGGGATTTGAGGCTCTGACGTCACAACAAATACTCCATTAAATTTTATTGAGCACGCTAATGATTGCCCGCAAGTGTACGGCTGGTGCTGAGGCCTGGCATATGGCTTGTATGCCTGACTGATGCTTAGCCTAAACCTGTAGTACACGCTATACCCAGAATGCATGCCGTTTGATGGTTATCATTGTCTAGTCCGCGACGGATCCTCAGATCTGCATTGCTCGCATGGTTGACGTCAGTGTAAGCCGCGGAGTGGCGCATGGCTTCTCCACGAGAAAAGCTCTGGTGCTTGCTTAACCGATTTTAATCGCGGCAGAAACCGCTAACTTTAAGGAGCGGGCTATAACAGACTCTATGTTGTACTCGCACTGTAGCGCTCAGGGCACAGAAAACTTACTAAAGTCTATACGATAATCTCGGGCAGATTGCGTCTGCGTATTCATTTTCCCCGAGATATAATGATAAGTTTTATCGCTGACAGAAGAGGTATCGGATTCAAGCTATCTTAACATCAATCAAATTTATATTCCGCGCAAGATAAGCAAACGCTGTTCTTACCTTTCGGATAAAACAAGAAGATTACGAAGATCTATGATCAGATCATCAGATCTACAGCACTGGCCTGTATACTATCGCTTCAGTTTAACAGTAGGTGTGGCCTAGGCAATCTGGGCTAGTAACCCGATAACACGCCCGGTGGTTTCACCATTTAGATGAAAGTTCGTCAACCCTCTACAGGCTTCTATCTTCTTGTATAGAAACTTTGTTATTATCATCTATTTGCATTTGCCAACAGTTGAAGGCAGGGGCGCAACCAGGGGGCGGTTCGGGGGGGCCTGAAGCCCCCCCCCCAGCCCAAACTGGATGAATCATGCAATTCGTCCAGATTCGATAAGATTTTGTTTTGTTTGAGGGGGGGTGGAGGTCGGGCATGGCGGGGGGGGGCATGGCGGTCCAGCTAGGTTGTTCAAGTGATAACAATAGCAGATTAGCGTACCAACTCAATCCATTCAGTGGCATACATGTGCATTAGACTAAATTTAGATGAGCGATTAATCAATTAGATTTCATTTAGACGAATTTTACGCGGGCTTGAGCCCCCCCCCCCCAACATTATTCCCTGGTTGCACCCTTGGTTGAAGGGTATATAGGTCAAATTATGCAGTCGTTCAAATTTGTTGGCTTGGCGATCAATCCGTCCCCTCAATGTTCAACTAAGATCACGCCCTCAACTTATACCGGCCTATCTGAGATCCACAGATCGTAAAAGCATGGATCCATTGATGGTGCAACAGTACAATGATTGTAGCTCTAACTGAGTAAGGACGGTAAGCTATATCCTCCACATAAAAACTCCTTCATTTCCAGTACACCTTCAGAACTTCAGACGATTTAGCACTGACTGTATGATCTACAGCAGTAGGCCTAGTGCTCACTCAAACCACGCCGCGCCTCAAAAACAGCTATTTGGCGTTTAGACATAATTACTCTGGCTTCCAGTGCAGAGAAAAAGCATAACATAACAAAACATAAGCCAAAAAACTTTTCAAAAGAAAACTCAAACAACAGAAAATCACAGAAGGTCAAATCATCATAGGAGCATGAAATACCACATAAGGTTATACTCAAGTCATACGCCAAAGGCAGCCATGGCCCAAGGCCTACGTTTTGACATGAAAACAAAAAATGTATACACTCTAAAAAGAGCACGGCTTACAACTCTCTAAACTGAAGAGATCAGATACACCGTAAAATAGTTTAGTAGCGTGTTTTGCGGTGCTTCAACTCATAGAACTCTTCTCGCAAGGTCTTCTCTCAACAAGTCGAAAATCATACAGTTTGACTTCTTACACAGTAACACGGTAACACAACTTAATGAGCGATCGAGAGTTAACCAGTAGATTGATGCTTTAGTTTTAATGCATTAGCAAGATGGCGCCATTTTCATGCCTTTTTAATCCTTTTTCCATGATTTTGCAAAAATGCAGCAAAAGCAATGACTACCCGCTACATCATTACGCCTACCTGCGTTGATTTCTTAAAATAAAAACGCTCTCATACTCATGCACACAAGAACATGCACAGATCGTGGAGATTATCCAGAACACTGCAGGTTATGCTTGTAATGCGAACTGCTTCCAACTGCATCAATTCAGGACGAGCAGACTATAAAAAAACCTTTCTTGAATACGCCAATTTAATACTGAGTTCTAAAGCAAATACAAAGTTAGGCGCGTAGGCGTGCTTATACCACGACTTCACCCAAGGCTGTCATCCAGTTTCGTTTAGTAGAGTCTATTAAAGTATATTTATAGCAACAGCTTTTTGAGTCTTAAAACGGGTCGTTGTAAAAACTTAAACGTAACTTCTTCAACTTCCGTATAGACCTACTGCACTCAACTCTAACGGATGATTATTCGCAGAGCGCTCGGTCAAATTAGCCCAACCCCAAAATGTTTTTGGGGGGAATTTGTAGAAAAAGCATCAACCTTAGATCAAGGCCTGTGACCTAGGCTTACGAGGTACGACTAAACCAGTAAGTAGGCCTACCAGTGTTATAGTTTAACTAAACTACCCTTGTATGATGTATCGGCAAGTCTAGTGAGCGCCACACAGCAAGCATGCAGACATATCCTGATCTAGCCTACCTGGTGGGAAGCGAAAAGTCGGAGCGCCCCGCCAGTCTCTCGACGTTCACACGGCTGCGCCCGGCGCTCAAGCACGGATAGGCCGATAGAAGGCCGATACAAGCCCAATAGGGCCGATAGGCAAACAGCTACCAGGCAACTTTCTATGCTAGCCTACATGTAGGCCCAGTAGGCCTATAGATCTGCGCCGCCGTCAGAAGTTCAGAACTTCTGTAGCGAATCTAGTGCGGCGCCGGCTAGCTGCTGCTGCTCTATAGTAGGAGATTTTCGCCAAAGATCGACAATTATGGAGGCTAGAGAATTTTGTCGGCTCTTGCAATATTTCACAAGCCTGTAATTTGTCGATCACCTATAGCCGTCCTTGACGAATTGACCGTGGGTCGATATTTCATTAAAGAGGGGGGGGGGTGTAATGAAAAAAATACCAACGGAGGGTAATCAAATCCTTCCTAGTGAAATCCACTTAATGAACGGGATAAGCATACTACATATTTTGTCGACATTTTCGTGCGTTATGGATTTTGAATAGCATTAGGGCACGCATTTTCATCCCATCCGAATTCCATATCGTCTTCACGGCCTGGCACCTCGTGGCGGCAGCGATAGGCCGCTTCACGAGGCGCCCTCATAGCGCAAGCTTGAACCAGTGGCAATCCTAGACCCATTCGTGGAGATTGCGCCATATTTATAGATCGAGGCTATATTTCGTGGTGTATCGTGTAAGCGCATTATATTGCATAATAACGCTGGAATTGGTATCCGCGGAACCCAGCGAAGTCCCTGAATCGGAGTTCGATGCAAAGACCCTGTTGATTTTTTTTAAACGCCAGTGCCGTCGATGTTGTCATTTTTATCATGTGGAAGGCCTATGGATTATATTAGTCAAATGAAAATATTCGAATGAACACAATCCATGAAGTTTAACGATAATATAGGCTATAATTAGGGCAATTTACCCACTCGATCTTTGCTTGCTTTTGCTTGGCGCAAAAAAATTTGACCCAGCCAATCCTAGCTAACTTCTTTCTTCCCAGCTACGATTAAAGCAAAAGGTGCATTTTATATCCCGTTTGCATGACATCGCGTTTGAAGCACTACAGGTACTTAAAGGCCTAGTGGCCTACGTACATTCTACGTCTCCTTCATGACGCTTTCGCGTACCCTGTTTTAATCATTTAATGCATTGTTTTTCATAAAATCTAAAATTTGTAGATAGCCTACACGGTTTGAGAGGGTCATCTCTAGTTTCTATTGGAATCGCCAGCTAGATGTAGGTTATACTTTGATCAGTAGGCTACTCGAAGCCGAGAACATGAAGTAACTTCGAAAAACAAAGCTAACTTTGCCTCGGTAGCCCATGCTGTAGCCTGTAAGCATGAAGAGTTGTCCTTCAACTCTCCGCAGTCTATTGATACCTTCAGTGAGCACGAAGGGGAGGGGTGGGCACTGCAAACAGGGGTGTGAACAGAGATCCCATCCATTTAGTAGGAATGACAGGATGGAAGGGAGCGCTGTAGCGAGGTTATACTGAGTGCGTCCTTGAGCCACTGCTGTCAGCTTGGCAGGTAAACAGGCTGAAAAAATATTAGTAGCCGAACAATTCGAATGGTAGGCTACTAGTATTATATGCCAGAGTTTGAGATTTTTTAAAGAGTAACGTAGCAATCTTTGGTAGTATGCTGTACAAAGGCCTGTGAACTTTCCCGTTGTACGATAATATTAATGATTGTCCTGATGCATGCTGCTTTCATTTAAGGCAACGCAATAACGAGGCTGGTTGCGACTAAGCCATCCAGTTTGGATTTTTAGCCCCTCTGTGCAGTTAGTTCTTGTCAAGCCCCTTCAAGTCCCTCCAAGCATCCAAAACGATAGACTTTGCTGCGACAGCAATAATTCGCGTGTAACTGTGGCGGTGCTTTAAAAAGGTGTGTCAACGTGTAATACGCTAGCGAGTCGCGCCAATGGCCGTTCTCGCCGCGTCACGCGTGCATCCCATGCAGTGACTGTTGAAAGTTGACCACTGCAGCGAGCAGCGCTGCGTTCAGCATTGAGCGTTCAAACGTTCGCGGACGCTGCACGGAATAGCAGGACTCTCACCGCGCTATGCGTGCTCAACTATATAATAGACCGAGTTGCCTTTTCATATCTCTTATCCGTTGAGGGATAACGATAGCGTTTCGCCGTCGCTTATTATAAACACGGTCTATACCGGCATATCAAAATAATTTTCCTGTATAGATTGTATCTTATATTAATGGACATCGTGGCCTTAAAACATCGAACAAATGTAGTGCGCAACGGAATGAGCGTGATTTAGATAGCGCCACAGTGATAAGTCTTCAGTACGCTCGAATAGCCTTCGCGTGAATCCCCGTTTTGAGAATGGGAGCAGTGAACTCTAAAAAAGGTAGGTTTGCGTCGTTTTATTATTTTTTGCTATATTAATTAAATTAATGCATTTGACATTAATGGTTGACCAGCGCGGTAGCTCTAATGCAATGTGAACTATTAGCTCACACCTTAATTATTTGTGAATCATTTTGATGAATCACGATAATCAAGAATACTATCTATATAATATCCACCTTTCATAACCTTCGGTTTGTAATGACATACTGTTTAAAAATTGGCCAAGCAATGTTACTGCCGGTTGCTCGACCTCGATTTAAAGCGCGATTTAATTTTGTAGTCCGATTTAACCAATGAAAATCTATGAGAGAATTGTATCGAATAATT
>JAQIWG010004820.1:0-15435 GCA_034695025.1 Chamaedrilus cognettii | reverse complement strand
ACTTGTGGCTGACGAACTTTAACCACCTTGCCAAAGGGTGCACGAAGTGACTCAGCCAATAGCGCGACATCACCAAACCCGCGCTGATTGAGCCAACTCGCGGTTAACTTGCCGTAGTGGGTATGGACTATGACTGTTGACGTCCAATTGGTCAAAGAACGACCAATTGGACGTCAACAGTCATAGTTACTCATAAAATGCGCTTAGCGCCTGTTTGCTCCCAGGAAGCGACATGGGCATGAGGCCCTACGAATGCCAGCAGTGTGATAAGATGTTTGGTGACGCTGAAAGTCTCTCCAAGCACACGAGAGCAGTACACATAGGCATGAGACCCTACGCGTGTCCGCAGTGTGACAAGAAGTTTGCACAAGCTGGACACCTCGTCAGACACGCAAGATCAGTGCACTTGGGGCGGCGACCCTACTCATGCCAGCAGTGTGACAAGAAGTTTTCTGAGGCTGGATTTCTCATCAGACACACGAGATCAGTGCACTGGGTCAGCGACCCTACTCATGCCAGCATTGTGATAAGATGTTTGCCAGGGCTGAAAGTCTCTCAAAGCACACGAGAGCAGTACACATGGGCATGAGACCCTACTGATGTCCGCAGTGTGGGAAGATGTTTGCCTTGGCTGGAGCCCTCTCGAAGCACAAGAGAGCAGTGCACATCGGTGAGGAACCTTTCGCATGCAGGCAGTGCGACAAGAAGTTTGTACAGGCTGGACACCTCTCAGCACACTCGAGAGCTGTGCACCTAGGTGAACGACCCTTCACATGTCAGCAGTGTGACAAGAAGTTTGCCTGGGTTAGAAACCTCTCAACACACTCGAGAGAAGTGCATCAACGACGACGTGCAGCCCGACATTGACTGTTATCATAGCGTTCCACAATGCTACAGCACATCAGCGTCGTACACACTTGCAAGAACTTTGCATGTTATTGTGTGCGGATGTCTTCAGCAGCCTGCAACCCTTCAGTGCATACCCGTGCCATTTGTCATTTGCATCGACTATGACGGCCGGTTGCTTGACTTTGATTCAGGGGCGCAACCTGCCAACCACACTCTAAAAGTTTGGGAAGTCGGGGTCAGATTGAGATCGCATTTTATGCAGAAAAAGGCTTATAATGTAGAAGTCATCCCACAAAAGCAAATACGCTAATTAGGCTAATTATTTTTGTGTTGCTGGATCACTTTGTTGATTTCATTGCCGACAGTCTCTCGCGACACTGTTACACCAGGGGAGTGCACCTTGGTGAAGAACATGCGCAACGCGTGTACAAGCAGTGTTACAAGATGTTTTCACGAAAAGGACACCTCATAAGGTATAACAAATCTGTGCACCTCGGCGATCGATATGTGTGTAAACAGTGCAGCAACAAAAATTCTGATCCAGGAATGCTCACGAGGCACACTAGAGCGGTCCATGAGAATGGAATCTGCGTCAATCCATCCTCGCTCTCACAGCTGGAGTAACATTTTTAGAAGAACTTAAAATAAGGTGAGACTCTGATTGATCGTTAAATCACAATTTTAATTTAACGATCAATCAAAATCTCAATTAATTTAAGTTCCGCTAAAGAAATTAACTCCACCGAACTGTTGTCCGCCGAACAGTTGACACCAAAACCTAACCTTACCCCTAACTTAACCCCCAACCTAATCCTAACCCCTAACCTAAACCCTAACCTGATCCTAACCCTTAACGTTACCCTAACCCTAACTTGCCCTAACCCCTAAATTAACCCATGACGCTAAGGAGACCCTAGCCCCTAACCTGACTCTAACCTCTAACCCTAATTCGAACCCTTAGCTCCAAACCCTAACACAGCCCTAATCCTGAATTTCTAACCCTAACGGGGGAAAAAGACTTGACGAGAATCGGCGATTTGCGACCCACTCATGTTTTAACAGACAAAGAAATCTCAACGTATTTTATTTAAGCTCTTCTAAAAAATTTGCTCCAGCTGTGAGAGCCGAGATGGATTGACGCAGACTCCATTCTCCCGAGCGGTCCACCTAGGCGAGCGATACGAATGCGAGCAGGGCGGCAAGATGTTTACAGAATGTGGAAACTTTAGCCTACGTTGTTAGTGGATCTTGGCTATAAGGCCTGTCTGGTAGACTGTTACTGACCGGGATACAAAAACTAGTCCGCAGCTGATTCTTCTGTTTAAAATTTACTTAGTGAATTGTTTCTGATATACATGTACTACATAAAAAATGATATAAAACAGAAAATTTTCTGCATGTGATTTGAGCGGTTTCGCCTCCTAGAGAATTTACTGCACTTCATTGTCATGTTTTCGATGACTGTCCATTATATATGGCTTCTGCAGCTTTATTTTGGCATAGCCTACGTGATTTTGGCGCATTTTACCAATTCGTGAAATTTTCCAAAATTACATGCACGCGAAACTTTCATTTTTACAGTACCTATTTGGATATGATGCACGTGTTTATACATAGGCCTTTTTAGCCTTTGCATTTTCGCTTGAAGTGTGGTTCAGTTTGCGATTACGATGGCACTGTTTTGCATTCAGTAAGTAATTGATGAATTAGTTGTTGTGGTAATGCTCTTGTAATTCTAGTTAAGTTTTGCAACAGGTTATCATTACAGTCAAGCAAATTATTTGGAAACATGTAAAATTGTGAACTGATGTAGACTCCAATAGGCTCCTTTCCATTTAACTTTCTCTCTCCTGTATGAATGCTACATGTACGCTACATGTAGGCTATAATTCAACTTCTTCAACTTCAACTTTTCTACTGCACTCCATCCGATTGGATGTTTACTTGCAGGGCACAATAATGGAGCTGTTTCCATTCAATACTGGACTGGTTATCGGCCCTAATAGGCCTATAATGATTATAGACGAATTGATATTGAAGGATTAGGGTCACGGAGATATATGTAGTAATCGGACTACACGTATGCGTAAAGGTGCTTTGACGTTGGATCGTCAGGGCCGTCTTCCCGGATGCATCGTTCCCGCACGACACCTGGAATCCAGTCGCAAGATCTGGTGTGAACAAAGTCGTCTTCAGCGACGACGCGTCAGATACCGCAAGACACGTTATCGCGCAAGCGATGGTTACACGCCACGTATATGGTGGTCAGTGGGAAGACGACGCGAAGACGCATATGCGTGGTCCCGGAAGCCCTGTCTTCACTCAAGATGCGTCATCACGACCGCTTTCCTACATGTGAAGACCGTTCTTCCCGGAAGACGCTTGGAAGAAGAGCTCGGACGAGCCACTATGAAAGCACCTTAAGCGTTCATCCAGTAGCTCGCTGTGGGTTATAAACAAGCAAGCGTTATAGAGTGACTAGACTGTTGGCTACAGTAGGCCTACGTGTAGTTCTATTCAAATCTGTGGACGAAGCTTTGCAGGCCGCTAAGGTCAACTACTGCGACGCTGACCGAATTTGACACCTAAGATGTAATATAGATTATACATGTGACAATTGTGACATAGAAGGATGGCTTATCATAAAATCTGCAAAGCAGCCGAACGTCCAAAGTTCAAAACTTAATGTTGCTCCGACCTTTTGAAATTTAACAGCTCAACATTGACAGGAATACAAAGCGAACAATACAAGAAGTTCTTAAAATTTCTGCATTATTTCAAAACACTCCGGTTGATTAACAAGCAGCAACGTTCCGCTCCACGCTTGCCTTTAGTCCAACATTCTCCGCTGCGACCGGAGACTGACGAGCTACGACCGTGAACCCAGCGCAGGCGGTCAGGCTGTGAACATCAAATAAAAAAATTGTACTATCAAGAACAGAACTAAGTCACCTCAATGTATAATGAAAAAATTGGAATTCAAAATTCATGATAAATTCATCATAAGCTCGGCACTATGTAAAATCAAGTTGATTTGTTGTCCTTAGGGCATTTGAGGAAGATCGTACTCAAGATAGAACAAGCCAATGCAACCATTCAGTAAGTCCTCGATGACGTCATTAGACATCAAAACTGACTCTAATACTAAATACTATTATTATTTATTGCAAGCCTACAATATGAGCGGCCCGTTTTGTTCACTGTATGCTACAGATGCCAACGACGAACAAGAGTCAAGCAGTGTGCAGTCTAATAGCGAGTGAGATACCATTACCACTATCAGCCAATCACAATCAAACAGATCATCAGCTAATCAAAATCTTTCATGACCTCTGTCCCCAGCCAAGTTAAAGTCGACTACTATTTATAATTTGTGAGTCACCTTTCTTGGTAACGTTGCCTGACCCCTTGCTCGACCTATTGCCTGACCCCTTGCTTGAGCCATTGCCTGAACCCCTGCCAGACCCCCTGCCGCTGTTCTTTGACCCATTCCCTGTCGTTGCACCCTCCCCTCTTCCTCCTCCATCCCTGCCGGGGGAGCGGCTGGCGGTCCTGGCACCCTCGCGAGAAGAAGGGGCTTTATCGGGGCTGCGACTGCCCCTGCTGCTGCCGCGACGGGCGGGAGGGGAGGCGGGGGGGCAGGGGGGAAAGTAGACCTGTAGCCAGGTCTCATAGAGCTTGACGTCCACAGAGAGGAAGAGACAGAAGACGATGCGCTCTATACTGTCCAGCTGAAACAAGACACAACCGTGGCGTATTAACTATACACTCGCTTCCAAAGTCGGAATAATAGAAAGTCCTGCAGCAGACTTGTCCACTGCAAACAACGATGGCGCCATATTGGATATTGAACAGTAGTCCTGTCAACCCAATTCGCATATTAAGGCAGTAGGCCAGTGCACTACCATCTCCCTCAGTCTATCAGTGACCCCTCAGCCCGTCATCACCTAGGTTGAAGCCTAGAAAATACAACCAAGAAAAATTTAAAATTCAATAATTAAAATTCATGAGAAAATACAGAAGAAAATTGACCGGATTCTCCTTCATTCACTCGGAGAAATTTACCACATCAGTAAATTTAACAGTTTGCTTCAATCAGCATGATCTCCGCTGTCATATAAAGAATCCAATATGGCCGCTGAACATACCGGAAGTGGGTGGAGTCTTAACTCCTTATCAAAGCGCTCGCCTGCTGCTAGTGCACTTTGTATGTATACATATTGCACTCGCAACACACCAAAACTTTGTCAAGCAAACAAGATCTAAAAGCTTTGCTTGAAGATGCAGCAGCAAAAAAATAGCGAACAACTTCTAAATACAGACCAAACATAAATCACTTACATAGTAATCGATAATAGGAGAGTAGTAAACAATTGAGCATCCATACAAGAATATTAAAACATTGTTAATAGCGTTACAGAAGTAACGCATACCTCAGGATAGAAAAGGTCAAGGCAGCGGAGAATGCGAAAAGCAAACTGCAGAAGAAAATTTAAACAAGAAAGGTGTGGAACAAGTAGATAGACTACGATGGATGCATACCCATATGCCAAAAAAATCTATATTAACGCATAATGCTAAGCTTGTCCGTTTATTTCAAATCAGGGTACAAGTTGCCAAGAAACATTGTTTCTGGCATACTATGCCCGCTAAAGTGAAACACGGTAGAGGAGGGTGGTAGTAGGCACCTTGTTGTCGCGCTGGGCCCAGAGCAGGAATTTCCGCGTCTGATGGAGCGCCGCGTGGACCGCCTTGTCATTGGGGTACCCTGTACAGATACAGCTTATCAATTGGGACACCTTGTAGTAGAGACACAGACCATGTAGCATCAATATATAGATTTCACGCCACAGATGCATACCACAGCATAGATACATACTATGAAGCATCTACATCAATAGCACATTTTTGATACATCATACATACCATAGATGCCGGTCGATATGCAGCAGAAGGCCTGCAATCAGACACACAAGCAAGCCCTGAATAATAAGTTATAGATCACACAAATATACTCCAAGTGCGATACTACACTACTACACAATCATATATTACTATATATATTACAAATATACATGGCCGGAAGGAGCAACGGATAGAGCGTTCGTCTCTCACTCTGAAGGTCGAGTGTTTAAATCCGCTCGCTACCGGGTAATAGCCTTAAGCAAGCTGTTAACGTACAGTACACGCTTCTTGGTTCACTCAGCCGACTGTCATAAATGAGTAAGCACCATGTTTAGTTGCATGAGTCCCATGCCTTGTGTCTGCGGAGATAAACCACACGCGCTACGTAGCGCTGGCCACGCTACTAGCGGAATGGCTGTCAGGCCGTGTGAGGGGCTCAATGCCTAATCAAAGGAGATGAGCACCATGCTGCGCTCTTTGTGAATGTGGAATTTGCCTCTAACATTACAGCGTTCGTAGTGTACGCTCATCCTGTGGTGTCAGGGGAAATGCACAGGATTCAATAGGAATCCCTTCAGTCAACGAGAGAAATTGCATAGTGTCGGATAAACACGGAAAGCGGTGACGTCACAAACAGCACACACAAACAACGAGCATGAAAATAGCATCACAAACACAAAGCAAGAGAATACTGACCCGATTCTCTTGTATTTTGGTCATGATGCTATTTGCACTTGATGGCATGAAGAAAGGGGTGTTAATGTTTGATTGTTAGTGTCAGGGTACATGGTACCAGGCTCTAGGTTACAACCTACTCTACCCTCTCCCACACCTCCTTCCCATGCACGCGCACTCAGTCTGGGAAATGTCAGAAGTTGAGAAGGTTTGGTTTTTGAGATTCAAGGGCTGTGTGTAGTAACAAAGATTATTACAATTCAAAGAATTGCCCATCACTTCTTTACTTGGCCCCAACGACTCGCCCGGAGAATCCTGGGCGACAGCACCTGTTCTCTTTTTACCCCGGTCAGCAGAGGTTATAGTTGCGACATGCAGAAGCAGCTTACAATAGAACGCATGCCGTGGTTGACCATTTCTTCGAAGCAGTTGCGATAGCAGGAGTTGAGGGCTTCCTCACTTCGGTTGGTCGGTCCCACTGTGTGGATTACAACTACACACACACACATATCTAGACACACACAGACTTCTGTTGGTGGGTCAAACCGTGTAGATCACTTCTATCTAATAATAAATTAATCAACAAAATCAAGATGCAAGGTGTGCACACTTGACTAAGAAAATGCAAAAACCTTTTGCTACGTTGAATCGTCATATATTTTCATAATTGAAATTAGCCATAAGAAATAATGCGTCAAGAACCCTATGTACTAGAACAAGTTGATGTAAAACATGCGCAATGGCATATTTCTTAATAAATTCTGCTGCAGTACTGTTATAGCTAGAAGCTAAATGAGCACTAGCAGAAATTGATACAGATTTGAACAAATGAGAAAAATGTAGAGACTTACATTTGGCAGGCAGGTTGTACCCTGAAAACAATACCAGACATTACAGTAGTGACACATTAAGGATAGCTATGACACATTGAGTACAGCGATGACAGTCCAAACAAGCAAATGGTAGAATGCGATTAACACAAAAGTGCCAATAAAAGTTTTACAAATACACCAGTCAAGAAAACAATAAAAGATCAGGCCACAACCTAATAAACAAAAAGCTGCACTCCATTTTCATCTCACTAAACTCATCGAACTAAAGTCGACAGCCTTTGCCATACGTCTCAATCAGACCAATCACAAAAATAAATATCATACTCATTCCATGTTTAATTATGCGCCATGTGACGTAAAAAGTTCTAAGTATACTTGAGTGGAAACACTGGATGTAGTCGAGTGGACACACTGATGCGTACCGGCGGTGGTCCTGGCCAGGCCGGTCCCACAGCCATGCAGGGTGCGACACTCACGCACCAGGGCCGGGCCAGCCGCGCGGTGTATGGCCCCGTCCACTGAACCACAGCAAACCATATGACAGGATCGCATCACATCACTGCACCACATTACACACCATCACACCACATCACTGTACCGCCCACTGTACCACATCGCACCATGTTATACTACATCACATCACACTATATCACTGCACTATCTACTGCGACACACCACACCATCACAGTGCATCACACCACATCACTTCACTGAACAACAACACCATCGCTTCACATTACTGCATAATCCACAGCAACAATCACGCTATCACTGCTAATACAGTGTTTACACTTCGTAAATAACTAATTCTTTTTCACGAGTTATATACTCTCAGAATCATAATAAATCTCAGATTTTATTTCTGCTCCAACTCACAATCCGCAAAATACATATCTTCCCCAGTACACCCCCAAAATATATATACATTCCTACTCGCCTGCCAGGAATATATTTAATCCTGCACTCTCCTTACTCTACAGGATTATACTCAAACCCCACCCACCCCCTATGATACTTCTACCCCCACTCACCCCCTCACATCATACATCAGCCTCCACTCACCCCTCCCATCCCTCAGACCCCACTTACCCCCCCCGCCCCCAAGCAGACTTCCGTTGGCAGCGTTGACGATGGCGTCCATCTCGAGGGTTGTGATGTCCCCCACCCACAGCGACACCTTGCCCGAAAGCGCGGGGTCGTAGGTCACGCTCTCGGGCTCAACCATCTCGTCATGTATCTCCTCAGCTATAATGCCGGCAGCAAGTAGGGCAATAGTCAGGCTCCTATAGCCAATCACGAATCACAGCGTCTACAATACAGGCAGGCAGTAGGGCACAGGTCAGGCTATTGCAGCCAATCACGGATCCCGGCAATACAGGCAGGAAGTACGTCAAAGGTCAGGCTATTGCAGAAAATCATGGATCTCATCTTCTACAACACAGCCATAAAGTTTGTCAAAGGTTATGATTTTCTATCCAATCACAAGCCATTGCATCAACAACATAATCCAGAAGCAGGTCAGAGGTCAAGCATATGCAAATAATCACAGGCCTCGAAAATTTAGCCAAAGTATGGCTGTGTGCGTCTAGAAAATAATGCACGCCAGGCTATCGCATCCAATCAGAAACTTGGGAAACTAAAATACATAATGAAATGAAATGACCTGTAATAGTCTTTGTACTACACACAGTCCTTAAACTTCCAAACTAAACCAAACCAGAGCGAGCGGTATACTGTAAAACCTGAAATTTTCACGTGCATGTAATTTTAGCAAAATTTCGTGAATTGATACAAATTGCATGCGCAAAATAAAGCTGCAGAAGCTATACATAATGGGCGGTCCCCAAAAGCGCGAAAACAGGTGTGCAGCAAAATTTCTAAGGGGCAAAACTGTCAAAAAAGCATGCAGCAAAACTACTGCAAAACATGCAGCAAAATACAGACCCGTTGGGTGGGTGCGAGCGAGCCTGGCAGCGTGCTGGCTGTAGTAAGCGGGCCAGGCCGGGATGGAAGTCAGCATTACAAAGTCCGTGCCGCACCGGTAGAAGCGGCGCTTCTCTGCCAGCGACATGCTCAGGAAGCGCTCTGTACACCAGTCATAGCATGGAATCATAGAGTCATGAAACCATAGTCATAGCCTGGCGGCATAGAGTCATAACATGGAACCATAGTCTAGCATGGAGCTCGGCTTTAAGGCCGGATACCCTTCCTGACGCCAACCAGATCAAGACTCAGCAGATATACACACTGTATCCAGTATATCGCATAATGGTTTGCTTATAATAAAACTCTATTTTCCGATGCTGCGACCCATGACCTTTGACACCCCTGAACCTCACTGACCCCCTCACCCCTCACCTCGCTCCTGAGCGACGTTATTGTTTGTGGAAATGTTCCTTGCGCCCCCCGTCGCCTCTGACCCCAGACCTTCGACCTGGACCCCCGTCTGGGACCTAGCCTGACTGAGCAGTGGGCCATGTGAGGAGGGGAGGCTGCACAACACACACATACCAAATACTGGTAGGCCTATTTGTCAAACTGCGAAACATGGGCCTTTCCCTGAACCCGCACAAAAATCTGTCACACTAGATGAATCTTTTATTCATACAAAAAAGTATAAACATATATATAAATACAAATAGTACTTTGCTGTGACTATAACACGCATAGGCAAGAGTAGTTAGCCTGTTTGATAACATCATGCAGTCAGTAACTGGGTCATTATTTAACATCTTCATTACATCAACAACTAAACAAAACAAACAAATCAACTAAATAAGCTCATCGGAACAATGAAGATCATACCATTTGAATGACCATTATACAATTTGTGTAAATTTTGGACATGGGGTACTGAGTGTATACACACGAGGCACAGATTCAATTAATATGTGTGAAATAAATTTAAATGAAAAGCCATGAATAACAATCATGTCGATGTCTAACTACAAATGTTTTTGGCAGTAGTATCAGTCAAACCCCCCACCACCCCCCCCAGTAAAATAAATATTTTAGCGTGCATACCTGGATGGATGCTCTCTTGTCCATGTGATTGCCGGTCTATCAGCACCTCCCTCTGTTGCATCCCCCGCCTCACCGCTTGTCTCTTTCTCTGTGTCATTGCTTGTCACTCCCTTTATCTTTGTCTCCCTCTCTGTGCCTGCCTCTCCTTCATTCTCTCTACTAGTGCCCGTGCTGTTGTTTTTCTCCTTGTCCTTGCTTGAGTCTCCCTGGCTGCCTGCATGAAAGTCAATCTGAGTGTCTGGCTGAGTTCTGCTCTCTGTTCGTGTGCTTGTCTCTTCCTTCTCTGCCTCTCTGCTTTCCTGTATCACAGATGGCTCTGAGGTTATTGATGCAATGTCAACTTCCATGCTCTCCAACCCATCTGTTGGCTGTGTACTCCCAGCTTTTCCTGCATAGGTCTCAGTGATTGGTTCAACGCTCAAATGCTTCTTAGCATTGGGCGCCGTGATTGGCTGGAAAAATTCAGATTTCTGCTCACTGCCTTCTTTGAATGGCTGTAGGTCTACTTGTGTCTGTGTATCGGTTGCTGTCACCGGCTGCCCACCCCTGGTTTTATCTGACCCAGCCAGAGCCAGCTTGCCACGCCCATTCGCCTCTTGTTCATTCGACTTGTTCTGAGTCCTGGTCACACTGGATTTTTCCACTTCATTCATTTTCTTTTCAGACTGGCCATCGTTTGCGCTCTTTGCTTGCTTTGAACTGTTTTCTCCGTCATGCTGCTTCGTATCAGTTCCCTCCACCTGCTGTTTCAAGGGTTCATTCCCCTTCTCAGTCACCCCTACACTTGACTTCTCACCCTCCTTCGCATCCTTGAGATCCTGGCTGGTCAAAGATTGATGCGTCACTTTATCTTTAGTCGTAGTCTTGGCCCGAGGAGTGATATGCATCCCTGCAACATTCAGCTCCTCCACAGCCTGGCCTGTGCCCTTCGCCACATCCGTGTAGCTTGCACCTCTTTGTGGAGACGACATGAATTCAAACGAGAGCGTAGACTTGTGACACGACCTTACCGGACACACGCGAGCGTAAATAGAAAGTGTGCCGATCACAAAAACAGGTTTACGATTGGATGAGAGGCAGTTTGGACGATAGTTGGTGTAAAGATTGCGGTCGGCAGTGGTGTCTAGTCTGCGACACCATACGTTGAGCAAGCGTAGGATTGCAGGCATAAGTGTATGCGAGGCAGGGATGCGTACCTACCGTGATATATCGGCTGTAGTTACCTAGCCAGAGAGCCTGAAAATGAATGAGCAAGAGACCACAACTATTCATCAACCATAGTCAAAGGGCCAAAGCTATAGTCCATGTAACGGTCGAAAACTTAAGTAACGGTAAACTGGTTAAATTATCAATTATATTTTAGCTTGACTAGTCGATCGAGCTACAAAATCATCTGAGCTGCGAAAGGGCCAGAATTAGATTTCTATACTGCTCTTAAATTTAAAATTCTACATTGGTTTTCGCTCAAATCAAATTCAAAATTTAGCTTGACATTTGCCCCTGATGGGGTAGCATACCAAGAATCTCACTCAGGCCACCGTATCATTAGAAAATCTGATTTACCAGATTCACTTTCGCAATCAAAAACTGCCACTGCCGCAATGTACACTAATATTTACCATTTATGCCAAATTCTCAGCAATAGCTCGATTTTAACACAATATGCATAGTAAAATTCAACATAAACTTATTTACCTAACTCCCTAGTTCCTCCAAATGAGAACCTCCGTTTATTTAGTTGTTTGTTTACTTTCAGATGTTGCCATTTAAAAACCCGTTACATAAAGGTCAAGGCCAAATCAAGGCCCTTTAAACAGTGTGACCAAATGAAAATCGACCGAAATACTGCGCTTTAAGCGGCTTAGGCCTACGCTGTGGAACTATACATTAGA
This sequence comes from Chamaedrilus cognettii, assembly GCA_034695025.1. Lineage (NCBI taxonomy): Eukaryota > Metazoa > Annelida > Clitellata > Enchytraeida > Enchytraeidae > Chamaedrilus > Chamaedrilus cognettii. Next base: position 3,257 of record JAQIWG010004820.1, on the reverse strand, counting down.
ATGCTATTCATTAGCATAATAGCCCCATCCATGGTCATGTGTCTTCTAAGCTGCGCGGCTGCGCTGCCGCGCACGGATCTCAGAGGTGCCGCGCAAACATTGAACTCCGAGCACAAAATATTGAATTGCTAAAATCCAATTTTTATGGTTGTTTGTGCAGATTAATCTACTTCCCTTCATTTGAAGAAATGATAGAAAACTGAAGTGAAGTTTCCAGCTGTGTTTCATGAAGCCAACATGGACAATGAGTCAAGGACCACCCCCTCCCCTCCCTCCCCCGCTTATAGTTCTTGTCACGGCGGGCACAACTTTTGAAAAACTTGAACTATGGAGGACGTTTGCACATAGAGAACGTAATCGGGTCTAGAAAAGTCACACATGAGTTCTAAGACTTTATAAAAGTGTCCACTCAATATTTCCATTCTGCTCATAAACCACATGTACACGATAGACACAGATATATTTTAAATATCAGTATTCCCAGGTAGCATTGCCAAAAATTCATATAAATATATATGAACTCATAAAATTGTTGTCATTTTTTGTAGGAATTATTAATTTTAGTTATGGCTTTACTCCAAAATTGCTAGTTAAACTATGCCATTTTTATTCAACAGAATAACAACACTTCATATACGACAATAGAATAGTAATAAAAATTAATGCTCAATCAATGTTTATAGAAATAGTTTAAACGCAAGCTGCAAGTTTAAAACATTATTACAGGCTAGACCTACAGAAATTATATCAAAATTATAGTGTAATAGGGTCTACAGCAAATACAGAAACGGCATCTATAAATAATTGTAGAGATCAGAACTTTATCACAGAACGCCGACTGAGATCCACAACACCGAGTATAGTCAGCTGATCACAGATATTTGTTCAAGTTTAAAAACCAACATTTGTACATGTAATAAACTATTCGACTTCAGATTAGCGAACTGAAGGCTGGCTCTAGTGGCCTTAGTAGGGAGGAAACTGCCATCAGTCCTATCTACACCTACATGTAGCCTATGTGTAGCCCAGGGCGAGGCCTTTATTCTATGAAAGGGAGAACAAAATGTATCAGCCTGCTAACACTATTCAACAGAAATAGTTGCATTCGATCTTGTTACTTAGGGTGAATAAGGACATGAAAGTTACATTAAATGCGGTTGAGATAAAAACACTACAACGAATTACCATCAGACTTAGGCTACTATGTAAAAAGAAATAATTGGACCATTGAAAATTGGATAATTGAACCCATTGGCTCCTCCCAAGCATCTCCGTCGCTTGGGGCGCGGGGCAGTGCCCTGTGAGCCTCCCGCCCCCCTCGCTACGCCCCCGCCCCCCCCCCTCGTATCTCACTGTATGATGGCTCCGCCCCTACATCCTCACAGGGGGCATGGAGGGCGGGGCTGCCGGGGGCCTCTGAGGGAACGCACCCGGGGGGGGTTGGCCCGGGCGCGCAGGCGGGGGATTGGGTCTAGCATTTACAGGAGCTTTGTCGTTTTTTGGCTGCACTCTGAAACGTTAAATGGATGCAAGAACGGTCTTATCTGCATGGAGTGAATAAGTTTAATTAAATACATAGTGTAGTCTTATCTTCATCGAGCGAGTAAGAGCAAAGACATATTGTCTTATTTGCATCGAGTAAATAAAAGCAAGCACGTATTGTCTTATCTGCATCGAGCCAGTAAAAGCTAACACCTATTGCTAAAATGGAAAGAAGGTCCGAAATAAATGAATATAATTCTAAATTTTCAGCCTAAATGAAGGCTAAAAACTTCTTCACACAGATAATTTGATGATAACTGTTTGAACCCCCAATATTTGACCATTTGCAACACAAAAAACATTAACTATTTTAAGTATTTTTGATTCATTACCTTCACTATTCTTCCTAATTTTTACTTCAATATTGATCACTATTCTGACTTCACTATTTTAGCAATTCTTAAAAAAAATACTTTGCTATTTTGCACTATTTTAACTATTTCTCCGCTATAATTACTTCAATATTTTCACCGTTCATCGCTATTCCCTTACCTAATTCCATATCGCGACTGAAGGGGGCGACATCTGTACAAGATCTGAGAGCGCTAGTAACTCACTTGTTCCTGGTCTGAGCGTAGCGCGCGCAGAGTATCGCCGCTATCACAACGAGCAGGATCGCCACGGCCACTAGCAGTATGACAATGACCAGCCACCAGGGCCAGGCGGGGGTCGTCACGCCTCCGCCTGGCCCTGAGCCCCCCGAGCTCCCCGAGCCACCTTCCCCGGCTGCTTTCACGGTAGTCGTGGGGCTCGCTGCCCCCTTGGTACTAGGCGTGGTGGCCCCTGGTCCCCCCGCTCCCATACTGCTATTGCCGTGTGGATTTGGGGTGGTGGTAGCGGTGATGGTAGCGGAGATATTGGGACCCTGTGAATTCTTGCTGCTGGGAGCCGCGGGGCTGGGGCTGACTGAGGCAGTGGGAGGCATCATAGTAGTCGTTGCAGTGGTGGTAGTGGTACTGGCAGTAGTGGTGATCGTACGGCTTGGAACATCCATTGACTGTTCCATCGATATTGATCCAGTTTCCATCTCGGTCGTTTCAGGCTCCATGGTGCTCATCACAGTCCCACCCTCCAGCATGCTGCTTGCTTTGCCAGGGGCGCTCGATGTCATTTCCATGGTTTCTGTCATATCCGTTGACATCCCGTTGCCAGGGGGGCTAGCTGTCATGGCTCCCATTTGGGTGCTCGCCTGGCTAGGGATGTTAGACCCCATTGCTCCGGTCATGTCGGTGTTCCCGTGAGTGGTAGTCTCAGCTGGTACAGGGCTGCTGGGCCCTGCTGCGCCCCCGCTAGCGGCCGTTGCCGTGTTGGCAGGGCCCTGCAGCCAGTCACCATGTCACGTCAACCGTGTAGGCGTATCTGAGTAGCCTAGGAGTAGACCTACGTATAGATTTTGACAATGCAGTCTGTGAGCCCCAATCCTGTGGTTGACTTATGCAAAAAAGTTTTAGTACTTAGCGTTGCGTCGGGGAGGTCATCAGTTAGCGTGAATCTCAAAACAGCCCACCTGTTTTGAGAGGTTGCGCCACTTAAGTATTCGGAGTGTTTATAACTGGCCCGTTAATTCTAAAGTATAGCGTAACCACTAACCACACATGGACATGTAGCTTTCTTGTAGCTACTATTCATGGTCTAGTCCCAGGCCCGTAGCCAGCTATGGGGCCGGGTGGGCCCGGGCCCCCCCACAGAAATCCAGGCCCCCCCACAGAACACAG
>JAQIWG010004819.1:0-15436 GCA_034695025.1 Chamaedrilus cognettii | reverse complement strand
CTCTATCCGATCTTCGGCCCTTCTCTTCATATCCACATACGATTCCTTCTCAAGCAGGTCATCTATCATTCAGAAGCGTGGCCTTCCCGGTCCTCTTGTGTCCTCCATTCTTCCCTCCAACATCTCTCTCCACAGCCCCTCTTCTCTCATTACACGTCCAATCCAGTTTTTCTTTCTTCTGACTATCATTTTTACCATAGTCCTTATTTCCCCCACTCTCCTCAATACCTCCTCATTTGTTATCTTCTCTGTAGAAATAATTCTAAGAACTGTTGTTCTTGTAGCACTGGCGGCATTAGAAATAAGTCTTAGAACTGTTGCTGATGTAGTGGCGTCCGTAGAAATAAGTCAAGAACTGTTGGTCTTACATCAGTAGAACTTATTGTTCTACCCTACTGGTTGTTGCTATTGTAGTTTCGTCAGTAGTTAAATAAGTCTAACAACTGTGCTCGTATAGTTTCAGGCCGAGTTCCTTCAGTTTTGCTCGGAGCTGGCGCTCACCGCTCTGCGCAGAGAGCGCCAGCGGGTCGAGGGGGTAAGGGAGGGGGTTCAGGAGGGGCCACGGGGGGAGCTCGGGGGTGAGGAGGGTATGGAAGGGGCGGACGGCCTGTCCAAGGCCTGCCTGCTCATTGCTCGACTCTACAGGCTGCACCCCCAGATGCACCTCGTAAGTCCACTGGCAGTCCTGAATTTTTTTTGATTTAAATCTGTGCATTTTTTTCTTATTCTTTTACGAGCTAAGTGCCCTAACCTCCTTTTTTATCGTGTATTCTGTTAATGTCCATGTTTTCACACAGGTTTACACGTTTTTGCCCTGATCAGGACTGTTGGAGCTGGGTTTTTATGGCCGGATGCCCTTCCTGACGCCAACCAAAAAAATAATTATCTGGCACGGGGTTAGCAGCTAGTGATACCTGTGTGTTTAACAGCCTAGCTGAAGGGTTTGTAACGCATGGTTTCATAGTTGCCGGCGCGAGGACTTGAATCCTGGTCCTTTGGACTTGAAGTCCGACGCCTTAACCACTACACCACAACGCCTCGCAAGTTGCATATGTGTATAGCTGTGCACACATTTTAGAGACATCGCGTGTAAAAAATTAGCGGAAATAAAAATGTAAAAAATTAGTAACTAATGAACTGACAAGAAAATTTATAATGTTGAAAATATATTCTTTATATATTTATTTATATATTCTCTATTTATATTGACTAGTTTTTTAAGCAATTTAACGGTAAATTTTTGAAATTGTATGCGAGGTCAATAGTGTTGGTTAAAGTTTAGTGCTGAAGTGTGCCTGTTGTCGCCACAGGCGTGTCTCCTCGCCGTATTTGCTCTCGAGCCCACAGACGCCCACTATCGCACCACCGAGTCCGCCTGCCTCTCCCTCCCCCACCCGCCGCCCCTCGACCCCCTTGCCCCTCCCGGGGTCCACCCCCTCCTCTATGCCGACCTCCTCGACGCCGTCGAAGCTTTCCGCCCGGCATGTCTCCACCAGGCACTGGCCTGGGACGCGCTCAAACCGGCGGCGGTGGCGCGGCTCGAAGAGTCGGGGTGCCGGTACGACCCCAACACAGACTCGTTTACGCCGGTTAGGCGGAAAAGCGTCGGCAGCTGTCGCCAGGGGAAGCTCGCCAAGATTTCCACGTACCTCAAGAATTCGTCTTTGTCGTTGGCAACTGGGTCAAAGGATGACGGGTTCACAGCCAAGCATCGCTCTTCGACGTCGGTCGACTGCCAGCCGCCGCAATACGACGGGGAGATGCCGGGGGGGAATTTTGTCGGCGGATTTATCGAATCCGACGACCGGCTGGGCTGCACGGATTCGCAGTATGGCTGCGGCGAATCGGCTGCGGCAGCGGCGAACCTTAGCGATTTGGATATTTATGGGCGGTGGAGCGCCGATGCGGCTTACTCGGCGGCTCCAAATCGCAGAATGCACTTTGTTTACGACGTCGGCAGCGCCACAGCATTGGGCGTCGAGTCGACCAATGACGTCGAAGCTTCGTCCCTATTGGCCGAGGACGGCTTCTATCGGTCCGAGCGCTATGACGACGACGGGATCTCGGGGGGGTCGATGGACGACAGGGGTCATGCACCCCCAGGGGGCGGCCTCACCCTTGACGACATCCAGCAGGTGCTCGGCTCGGTGACGGGGCCGGCAACATGCGACGGCGATGTCCACGGGGGGGAAATGGGGGTTCACGGGGGTGGAGGGGGGGAGTTGAGTCAGGGGGGCGGCGGAGGGGGGGAGTTGGCGATGGACGAGAGGGCGCTGAGCGAGATAACGGCGTTTCTCCAGTCGGAGCTGTGCCGGGGAAACCCTGAGGCGAGCGCCGCGCTCATGATCAACGGTCGCGCGTTTGGAGGCGCGCCGCTACACCGGAGCCACTTCGACGACCTCTCCCCCCCGTCACTTGTCGTCCCATCAGATTACGCCCCTCTGACGCCGCAGCAGCGCGGGTTCCACAACGGCGCGCCTCCTGGCGGCGGGGTGGGTGGGGGGGGACATGAGACCCATCGTGCGGAGGGTGGTTTTGGCGCGCAGACGAGCACGATACTCGTGACAGAGACTAACCTACCATATCTTCAGCAGTTCCTGCCCAACCTGCAGACTGTCATGCAGTCCGTGCAGAGCTACGTGTCGGCCACCAGGCCCCCCCCGCTCACAGCTCCCCCCCCGCTCACCCCGCCCCCCTCTCAGCCGATGGATGCCGGGGCATGCGATGACGATACGAGATTAGGCGACCTCGTCGTCGATCAAACGAGAGGGGTGATCGAGAGGGAGAATGAGGGAAGTGGGGTCGTTGAACGGGGAAATAATGGGAGTGAGGTTCTTGATAAGGAGCAAGATGGAGAGAGGATGAGCATAATTTCAGTTGCGGGCAGGAACCAGGGCGTACTGTCGAAGAAAGACGTCTATTGCCCCGCCGGGTTCAAATACCGCAACGGAAAAGTGGGCGCAACGCCCAACAAGCTCTCTGACCAGAAGGAACGCAGGGGCTCCAAGAGGGTACGCGACACCAGGGATCCATCTGTGCAGCAGCGTAAACGTTGTGGTCCCACCCCTCCGGGGGATGACGCCGGCATGGTGTTCGTCGGCAGCGAGGGGTCGATTTCTGCGAGTGATGCGAAGAGGGGTGTCGTGTCGGACGCACCCAGCTCCCCGGATCAACTGAGAGATTCACCCATCGGCATTTCTGGTTCGACCCCTGTGAAATTAGGCGTTTTGGCGGCGATATCGAAGCCAGACCGCGTTGCGGTCAGAGAGCCGGCCGGCGACGCCGGGTCCCCGACCAGCTTCTGCTGTCGGTTCTGCAGGCGTGGCTTTGCGAGCCTCGACGAGCGTCGCGCACACACCGCCGGCTGCGGCGCTAAGAAGAACTGCGTCGACACGAGTCTGCGCTGCGCCGTGTGTGCCAAGCTCTTTGTGTCGAAGCACGGGCGTACGACGCACATGAACCGCGTGCACGGCGTCGCCGTGCACGCGCCGAGTGCACAGCTTTACGCCCGCGGCCATCGACAAAACTATGGCGCGATTGATAAAGACGCAATGTCTGGCGGATTTGAAGGGAAAATTGGCCCCGAACCGATGGAGGGGGGGGTTGACGAGGGAGTGGGGATTGGGGAGGGGGCAGAAAACGACGCCAAGACGATCAAGGACTGTTTCGTCAAAGTCCGACGACTCGACGGGGGGCAGCGACGCGACTCGGAGTCAAGCTTGGACGAGAGCGACGCGTCGGATAGAACAATCGTCACGTCGGAGCAAGCCCCCGCTGCCGACGCAGAGAAATCGACGGCAAACGGAGCGACATCTGACGTTACGTCAGGGATCAAACAGCGATTGACTCGCGCCGGCGCCCCAGACAACAACAAGCGGGAGGGCAGCAGGGTAGGACCGCAGGACGACGCGCTGATCATGTGTGACGGGTGTGGGGACCTGTTGCGTGGCGCGGGGGTGCTGCCGGACCACGCACTGGTCTGCGCTGGGAGGGCATCCATCGCCGCCCAGTCCGCATCGCTCCCCTTGCGCTCAACCCCCAGCAGCGTCGACGACTCGCCCCCCGGGGAAGGGCTGGATGATGGGTCGCTGGCGGGCGATAACGCCGATCAATGTGTTCGCGATTTGGCGACAGGGAGCGTCGTGGGTGGAGCTTTGTCCTCAAGTTATCGGGTTCCTTCTTCGGATTCGTTTTCCTGCGACAATGGGCCCGCCCCTGTCACACAGGCAGTGTCGACCCTTCATCAGGGATCAGCGCAGCCAATTCAGCCGCCCCTCAATCAGGGCGCGGTTTTTGAGATGCTTCAGATCGCCGAACATTTTTTACGCCTCAACGCTCTTGGAGGTGCTGCGGCGACTCCCGGCTTTCAGGTGCCCCCCGAGGGTGTTTCAGCTCTTGGGGGCGCCGCTGCCACTTTCAACTTGGGGGGTGGTTCTGTTCAGCTGCAGTTAAGGGCGGACGCCGCTGCGCTGACGCCGGGCGAGTTTGTTGCCAGTTTGCCGCCCCCTCCGTCGTACGACGCGGCCTTGAGGGCTACGTCTCTGGGGGACATCGGGGCGAGGTCTTGCGGGGGGGGCGTCCAATCTGGCGCGTTTCAATCCGAAGAGCGATATGGCGACGATGGGAACAACGCCGCGGAAGGGAATCGGTTTTTGTACGACGGCGTGAGGAGATATCCGGAGATCTCCTTCTCCACCGTGCAGGGCGGCGGTGCGGATGGATGGTGCGGTGGCGGCAGTGGTGGACTGATGCGGAGCGGCGGTGGTGTTGACGGGCTGATCGGAAAGGACCTGCTGTACGACGTGATGCGCAGCAGCGGGCACGATGCACTCTACGAGAATCTCCGTGGGGTCATGTCAGGGCTCCCCCTGGCCGACGACCCCCTGCGCGGCGTGGGCGGCGCAGGCAAGGAGATCCTCTACGAAGGCACGCGCATGCTCGAGTTTGTCGAGTACCAGTGCGACGCGTGCCTCCTCACGTTCACGTGCGGGTCTGATGCGGCGCGGCACGTCGACGCCAGTGACCATGTGAGCTCGAGCGTCGCAAGCTACCACATGTACCACTGCGCCGACTGCGGGATACGCTACCGCGACAAGCAGGTGATGCGTAATCACAGCCTGTATCTGTGCGCCTCGCGGTTAGGAGGGGCGGCGGGAGGGGGTGACGCCCCCGCGGCCGGCGGGGGGGGTCGTCTGTACGCGTGTCGGCTCTGCTTCAAGACGTTCATCGGCGCGGAGTACTTGCGCACGCACGAGAATCTCAAGCATGCAGCGCGAGGCGGGTCCACTTCGTCGGCATCGTCGAGTCGCGGGGCTACGCCGTCCGGTTTTGGCGCTCCTCGTCCACCGGGCGTCGCGCCTCACTACACGTCGTTTGACCAGCAGAGATTGGTCGCTCAGCGATATCCGAACCTGTTTGATGCGTCGGCGATCGCGCGCCTCTACGCCGGACTGGACTCGGCCGCCGCAAGAGGCTGGCTGCTCCAGACGCCGCCGCCCGTCGCATCCGTGCCGACGCTCGGTGAGCTGACGGCGGGCCTGCCCCGCGTGCGCCCCTCTGACGCGGTGTCTCTTGTCCAAGACGCCCCTCACACGCCGATCCTTTATTCCTCGCTTCACATTCCCGACGCTGAAGATAACGCGGATGAGATGGAAGCAAGTTGTTTACCGGCGAGGCCGTCGCTCCTCTCGCAGACTTCTTCGCTGCAGATGCCTGCCATGCTCATTCAGGCTTCAACGTTCCTGCAGTCTCAGTCCTCGGTCTTGCGCGCACAACTCGCCGGCCCCCAGGCGCCGCCCGTGGGGCATGAAGCCCCTCCCACGTTGCAACAAGCCCCGCCCACGCTCGTTCAGTCACCGCTGCAGCAGGCGCGGCCGTCAGGCACAAAGTCGGCGAAGGGCATCTACTACAAGAATGTGTTCATGCAGTGCGAGGGGACATACTTCTGCGCGGTGTGTCGTCAGGACCTGAGCGGGCGTGAGGCCAAGCGTACTCACCGCCTACGCGCCTGCGGCGACCCCAAGAGCGCGACCTACTCACGCCGCTACACCTATCTCTGTCCGTACTGCGCCGAGCGATTCCCCTCACAGAAGTCCTGCCGCCAGCACCAGATCGCCGAGTGCCTGCGGCTCATCGGCGTGAGCGTCGACGATCTGTCGGCGACGCGGGAACTGTCGTGCCCGCTGTGCCCCAAGAAGTACGTCAACTTGGTGCCGCTCAAGGGGCACATGACTCAGGCGCACAAGCTGCCGCGCAGCGAGACCCGCGCGATGCTCGACCGGCTGGGGTACGTTGAGGAGATGTTTGACGCGAGGCTGCAGCAGGGGGCGGGGGGGGGCACGGGGGGCGCACAGCCCCCCTCGGGGACCGACTTCTCCATCGGCGATGACGGCGAGGTGTTCGGGTCGTCGTCTATGCTATTTGATTTCGACAATGAGGCATCGTCGGAGCTGATCGCGCACACAGGGGCAGGCCTGGAGGATTGTCCTGCCGAAATGGACGTCATTTATGACGGGGAGATGTTTGGGAGGGGCGCTGGGATCACGGAGGGACGGCGTGAGGCCTCGGAGGGGCCGGGGGCGGCGTTTGACGGTCTAAGTCGCTTAGGGGCGGATAGGTGCGTGGCAGGACGGATAGATGGAAATCCTGGTGGGTTTGGGTTGGATGCGGAACGGTTGGCTGCCTCGGAGGAAGGCACTGGACTTGTGAACGGTACGGCGATGGAGCCGGGCCGCTGCGATGAAGCTGAGGGGGGCTTGCTTCAGACAGCGAACAGTCGTTTGTGTCCGACCACAGAGGCCCTGCCGAACCATGACGCCAGAACTGGGGTAAGCGAGGCCGAAAACAGCCGACTTGAGATTTTGTCGCGGCGTTCGTCTGAGGCCGACGGGTCGGGGGTGGCAGGCCGCGCTGACAGCAGCTCTGCCGGTTCCCCACGCAGCCTCCACTCGCCGAGCAGTGCCGAGTCCGTCGCCGCCGCAAAAACCACTGACAACAGCGGCGGCGGCGGCTCCGACGCTACCGGTTCCGTTGGTCGATTGAAGCCGATCACGGATGCGCAAGCCAGAGGGTGCAGGAGCTCTGCCGGCATCGGCTCTTTTCCGGTGGATAACCCTTCTCCTGTGTCGATCGCCGGCGCGCGCCAGCCCAACGACTTCTTCGTGATGATGTTCCGCAACTATCCGATCCTCGCTAAGGGCGTGTCCATCTGCGCTGGCTGCCAGGCGCAGCTCGGGTCGGCAGCCGATGCCGATGCGCACGCAGCGCGCTGCGTCAGCGCCGACGGCGCACCGGCATTCGTGAAACGGTCGACGGTGTTCAAGTGTACGCACTGCGAGCAGACGTTCTGGAAGGCAAAGTCCTGCCGGCAGCACCAGGTTGAATTCTGTCTCGCCGGGTCCAAGGACGTCGAGGGAGTAGCGCAGCCATCAGTCGCTTGTCCGCTCTGCGCTGTGAAGTCGTACAACCGGTCAGGGCTAATGTCGCACATGAAGTTCAAGCACACAATGGACACTAAGGGCGTGAGGGACTGCATGATTAAGTACGGGATAGAGAAGAAGACCATTGTCGGAGGAGGTACGCCGGGGGGGTTTGCAGCGCGTGGGGGAGCTTCGGCGGGGGGGGCTGCGGTGAAGGCAAAGAGGGTTAGGAAGCGGTCGCAGTCGGATACAACCGCGTCGTCGTCGCCGGATCAAAGCTCGTCGGCGATCAGATGATGAAGTCTAGCGCGGTCATCGCTTATAGATGACTTGCGAAAAGGGGCGTGTATGGTAGGCAAGCAAAGTGCTGAGTTGCTTACTGCGCAACGAAGCGTGAAGTTGCGTCGTCAGAACTTTAGTTCAGCTGGGGCACGTGCAAATTTGTATGCTGGATATCAATTACAGCAAAGTCTAACTGAATAAAAAAGTAAAAAGTGAATAAAAAACTAAATAAGGTATAATTTTATCATTTACTAACAATGATTAAATTATGATAAATTGCAATGATCTTGGCGATTTCCTGTCATAAATTTGAAATTCATCCAATAATGGATGAATTTGAAATTTTTGAGACGGAAATTGCCAAGATGAACAGCGTTATCTAATACTAGAGACGTTTATGTGAAGGTTGAGGTGTGGCACGAGCCACAGTGCCCCATAGCTAGCAACGCTACTGGATGCGTTACAATATTGTCTCAAATAGCACGCTGTCAAAATGACTGCGTCCGTACAAAAACAAACTTGATCACGATTGGTCATTATACGTCTCTTCGTAAAAGGCGACTAAAGAAGGGGGAGCGGTTCTGTGCAGGCTTTCTTGCACAGAACCAGACTGTATGTACTGCTCCCCCTTCTTTAGTTGCCCTTGTGTGTTACACACGGTTCTTAAAATACAAAAAGCAAAAACGTCCTGTGATTACCTATTACGCTTTAGGATATAGCATGGACATCATGAATAGTGGGCGATAGTGCAGCGAGCCAACTCAGCGCAAATCATCAACATCGCTTGCTTGCATGCTCAGTGCGGACGCTCAGCGCTTGCTGTCTTTGCAGTTCTGCTGAGCTTGTTGAGTTAGCAGACCTCGTGCGATTGCCTACTTGACACGCCCTGATGAAGGTTGGAGTTTGCTTATGATGACTGATGCTTTGATCGATACCCATGAACTCATTGGATGAATATAGGTGTCAGAGGTCCTAGTTCAGATCAATGTAAGGGATATTTCTGGCAGGGGCTTTGAATGTTTGTGTGATGCTTCTTCTGATCGTTACCAGACTTCAAGATTGCTGCTGTCTGAGTCTGGCTTAAGCTGTATAGGACGATGGCGTTGTCGGTGAGACAAGGATGTTAATGTTAAAAGGATTTGTTATTTAAAAGCAGCCTTCACCGTTTGCTGTTTTTTTGCTTTGGTCCAGGGGCCTCTGTCTCAGAACTTCCCTAGCTTTAAGCCTAAACTTAATCCTCAAGAAGATTTGAAAAAAGTCAAATCCTACCGCCGAACGCCATGACGTCATCATTTGGTTTATTGTGAGTGGCTTTGTGAAATTTAAAATAGCAAAGGCTAAAATTTGCTTACGATATTCTTAAGCACTTCTTAAGAGTTAAATATGCCTAAGATATTTTGAGAAACTGGCCCCAGCTTTGTGATCCGAGTGTTGCTGAATTGAATAGCAGGCTGAATTAAGCAACAGGCGATTTACTATTCAAAATATGTACTTTATGAGTTAATGCTAATCATGGTTCCCTCTGTATAGGTCTGTATATTGATCTGTAATTTAGGCGTGAGAATTTATTGTGTACTTATATCAAAATCAATGTCAAATCAAAATAATGCTGCGTGTTGCTACCTCCACTACGGAGCACAGTGTGATCGCAAATCAAAACGTAGTTCAACTGAAGTCGCTCCTGTAATGTCACCTCTTTGGTTTATTGTGTCACGATTAGTGTAAATTCTACATTGCATACTGACGGTTTGTATAATTTTTATTTATATTGTACATAATATGGAATATATAGAGTGAAGTAATGATCTAATGCTGAGATGGTATTAGGATGTCCTTCTCTACGACATTGACACATAGTGGTTATTTGGGCCTTGGTTGGTCGAGTGTTTAAGTCTTTGAGTACGTTGGCTTTGCTGTTCGGCGCTGATCTCTTAGCAGCGTTCTACCAGTCGCAACAATAATCAAATGGCTGTTCATTCGTTTGTTACATGACCGTGTGTTGTTATTTTTAGCATCGCATTTAGATTGAGCATCGTTTGTGCAATGGGACTGGCGCGGCGCTGTGTGTGTGTTGGTGACAATGAGTCGCACAGATCGCACGCGTTATTGCGCTGCGTTGACCGTTGTATCGCTCAGATGTCGTCGCATTCAGTGCGTGCTAGTATATATACATTATATATATCAGTGTCACTCAGTATTTGGCTTTCATTCAATTTGTGTAATAAATGTTCTAACTTATTGTCGTCGTCGTTCCATTTCAGCGTGTGTGTGTGTGTATGTTTTGCGCGTGGACCGTTTTGCAAAGTCTCCGCGCGTGTCCGCGCATGCTCAAAATGGTTGAAACAACCATTCTGAGTATGCGCGGCCACGCGCGCGGCTTGTGTTCATCCTGCGCATTGTTGCGTAATGCGCGACGGTGCGCAGCATTACCAAATATCTGTATTGTGCGTAATGCTGCTCGCAGTTCGTAGGCTGTGCTGTGTAGAGGATTGTTTTATTTCATATATGCTGTTTGCACTGGTCACACTGGCCTGCCACTGAACATTGGTCTACACTGGTCTGCACTGGCCACGCTGGCCTGCCACTGAACATTGCCATCAGCAGATTTCTGCGTCAGAGGCGCAATCCGGTTTTCTAAACTGGATATAATCGTTATAATTCATGGTAATAATTCAATTTTTCTGTCTCGTCTATTTCATGCTAATGGATGGTTTACTAGGTGTAAGTAAAATGGTATCTGTAATAGATGAATAAGGTACAATAGGTTTTAATAAAATCTCATATACTTCACTTTTTGGCATGGGGGCAAAATGGTTGGTGAAAAGATGAATGATGTATGTCAACTGTGCAATAAGTTATCGGGAGTCAGTGATGTAGGCCAGTGGTGCTCAAACTTCCTTTCAGCGGACTGCTATAAGCAAATTTGTTAAATTGCGGACCCCTCATTTATACATGGATCAAATTTGCTTTCAAAGTGATTACCTTGACTCTTTCGATGACTGCAGAATTAAATAGAGAATAGAATACAAAATCTATTAAAAATTAAACTCTATCAAAATTAGCACAAAACTAATACTTAGCTTCATCACATTTAATTTATTTCCTTGACCTTGTCTACACAACGGCACTGGTCGTGGACTAGCAGGGGTTCCCTGATGACCGCACTTTGAGAAGCACTGATATAGGCAACATATATTGAAGCGTCGTTGTTGCTTACATCCAAGTAAATACTAATTTCTTGCATATCCGCATACTGCACAGTCCGTGTTTCAGTAGAGTTTGCTTCTTGTTTTGTCACTTTTTTATTTCGTTTATGATAAGCAATGTGAATCCATATTTCATTTAGTGCGAATAGATTTTCCGTACGAGACCTGCACTGTTAAGAATTGTTTGATAAAACCGCAGCATTAATTCCTGATTTGGATATGATAGGATGAAAAGGAGGTGGGTTTATGTGGTTGATCTATCTAACCCTAACCCTTTGTTGATATAAGTTTATTTCGAGTACTATTTTTGCAATTGTTAGTTGGGTGAAGCCCAATTCATTTGAATTCATTCCCTGCTCTTGGTTTAAAATAAACTTGGGTTTAATGCATTGAGTATCATACTCAAATGATTCATATTCCTATTAAGTATATGCTTTGACTAGATCTGAACTGTTAGTTGACTGTTTCAAATCATGATTTTAGATTATTTTCTTTTTACATTTGAATGGTGATAACTCGGCGGTGTTCATTTCAGTGAATATTAACAACCATCATGTTTTAAGCGTACGGTTTCGTAAAAATTGCTAAACCCTGAGTGATGTAATATTTTGTACAGTATATAAAGTTCCATAACAAAACGATGCCACTCACTTTCACTCTTCATCATACTATTCTATATTGCAAATTTGCATCAGCTTGCGCATGGATCTCGAAAACAGGACCCGAGTAAACTCCTTTAAAGCTTTGAAAGGCGTGCATAGGCTTAGTGCAGGGGTGATTTTACATTATAGATGAGAGGGGATGCATCCCCTGAACACGTCAAGTCTAGTTTTGTCAATGTAAAAGTAAGAAAAGTAAGCACTATTTAAGCCAAATAAAAATTAGCCAAAGCAAGACAATCATCCCCCCCACCAGCGTGCCGAGCAATTTTTTGCCAAGGAAAGATAGTTTTGGCTGTGAAAACTGAAAAATGTCTGTTACCAGCCCCCCGATTGTGTGTTCTGGACGAGAGGGAAAACTACCCCTCCTGGTCGTCAGTTGTGCATGGAAAAATCATGATTATCGCCCCCCCATCAAAAACTTATAGCGCCCCTGGCTTAGTCAGCTCGGACATGCAGTGAAAAAATACTTGGTTGTTTTGCTTATTGCCACCAATTTTGTATATGTTATGAAGTGCTAAATTGCTCGCAATTTCATTAAACAGATTTAGGCATAAGCCATATTACCTTACTTGTCTTACACTAAGCCCTACAATTTAAAAGTTTCTGGTTCAAGTATCAACAGAAAAAAGAATGTCTGTGGCATAAAAGTGCTCTCTCCGCGCATCTAGCCATGCGCTAAGATTTTTATGCTATAGTGTGTGACAAGAGTAAGATAGCTTTTTTTGGATCGACCCGTATTATAGCTCTTCTCAAAATTAACGATTGCAGTGAAAGGTACGTTTATGCCAAAATTGGCAAAGTTGCTTTAGCTGGATCTCGCAGGTCTGCTGGGACGCAGTCTAGTTATAATTGCAGTACTTGGCACAATAATATTGGCTGGTACCAATGCAGCACTTGGCACAGTGATATTGGCTTTACTCAACAATGTTTATGATAAATTTTAGCTCGTTATCATCTGACTCGCTCAGTACTTGGCCACTGTGTGCAGAATTATATATACACTCGTCTCAAAATTGCGTCGTATGTCCATTCTGATAGTCTGAACGTGTGTGGTGACCGTGTCATCGAGTTTGTACGATATTGTGGTAACGCTGGATTTTCTCTCTATTTTTGCAGTCGCTCTCTCGGTGTGCGCGCATGTGAAAACCTTGATTGTTTGATATTATGTAGCTGAACAGTCAGTAACTTATTCTGTATTCATCTGTATAGTTATATCAATAACGCCGCTAATTGTAGTCCTATGTGTTTCGTGGCGAGTCCAGTTTGGAGTTATTGACGAGGAAGGAAATTGCCGTATCATCATTTTATTACCAGTCATGGAGTTGTTTTATTTCGTTTTCTCTAACGACTAATATCATCGATATTGAAATTAATACTGTAACTGTGTCGGTTGTGTCGAGAACAAATAATAATATTTCTGTTGTTTGATTTGTTGTTTTTGTAGTCACGTTGCCTTTTGTTGTGTAGAGAAGTGGCAAGAAGCAAATGAATTATTGGCAAGTGCGAGATATTCAATTTGTCTTAAAGCAAATAAAACAAAAGCACGATGTATTTTAGGTTTTAGGTTTTTTTCTGCGTCTTCAGGTATTTTATACTCCACTTCTTTATCACAACGGTGTCATACCTTCGATCAACATCGGCCACATATTTTTAAGTCACGGATTCTATGTGATGACCTGTGTGTAGATATTTAATTTTGTTGTGGTAGCAGAGGAATAAAAGCGTTTGAAATGTGGGATGGAGAAGAATGGAGAAGATTAGTTGGACAGAGAAGATAACAAATGAGGCGGTATTGAGGAGAGTGGGGGAAACAAGGACTATGATCAAAATGATAGTCAGAAGAAAGGAAAACTGGATTGGACATGTAATGAGAGGAGAGGGTTTGTTGAGAGAGGTGATGGAGGGAAGAATAGAGGGCAAGAGAGGACTGAGAAGGCCACATATCGGAATGATAGACGACCGGCTTGAGAAGGAATCGTATGCGGATATGAAGAGAAGGGCCGAAGATAGGATAAAGTGGAAGTTTTGGACACCAAAGACCTGCCATTTTCCAGAGCACTGAAGAGAGAGAGCGGTCGCAGACGATGATTTGAATTAAAATGTTGCGAGTTGAAGTAATGCCTGTACGCTACTACTTCACCGTTTACACAGTTATGGGCCGCCATCATGCTTGAATTTTGATCCGTAAGCAAGCGACCATTTTATGGCTTTGAGCCTCAATTTTGATTTCGCTGCTTTAAGAAGTCCATCTTTCAATCAAATTTTTGTTTACTAAAATTGACACCCATGCTCAGGTTAGTCACCTACGTCGCTAAATTTACTTTGAACATAAAATCCGCTAAATTTACTTTGGACTTTAAATTCGCTAAATTAACTTCGGACTTTAAATCTGCCAAATTTACTTTGGACTTTAAATTACTTTGGATTTTAAATTAACTAAATTTACTTTGGACTTTAAATTCGCTAAATTTACTTTTGACATTAAATCGCTTTACATTTTGGCATAAGAAATCATTGATACGATTACACTAATGGTGGTTGCCATGCGGCGAAGTCAAAGCATGTGAGCAATTGTAACAAATACTACTAGTAGTCATTGCGTGTCTTTATCGTGAAACGTTCAGTAAGTAACGATCTGGAGCTTACATTTTTGTTAAGGTTAAATTTTTAGCAATATCATTATCTGCTGTAACAAAGTAATTGGTGTGTGTTTGCGTTCAGAAACAGTGTTCAGCGATTTTACTGAGAAATTGTAACGTTAGAAAATCTTGTCTCTCAGAACAGCATTGGTTCTATATGCAAAGCATTTGAGCTATCCTAATTGTGACTTCGTAGTGGACAAGGCAGAAGGTGATTTTTTTTGACTTGCCATATTATGAATCATTTCTAATTCACTGATATAAATGCAGACTTCGACAGTCTACAAACTTTAATGATGTAAGCCTTAATTTCAATTTTGACTCAATAATATCTAATTTTAACATTTTTGTTGTATGCCTATCACAAATTTATATTATAGTAGTAATTATCATGAAAAATTCTCTAAAAATTTCATTAATTTTTGATTAGTTATTGCGTTTTGTATATTTTATTCCTGCTAATCTTATACTATTTGGCTAATATTTTGTGTTGATACACTAATGGAGTCATTAACTGAAGTGGCCAGCTGAATTCTGATAGTTACGAGATATTGATTGTATGAAATGATTTCTTTACTATCGCTGCAATATTTTGACTTGGTGTGAATACCGCGTATCAGCGTTGAGCATTTGTTTTAATATTTCCCATGTACCTAGCATTTTGTTTGAGTGAGAATAATGACATGTATAATTTTGTTATTGTACGTTTTTAACACTCTAGTATGGTATTAATACCTTCGTATTAAAATTTAGTTGCAATTCACCGTTTTCTTCTAGCGAATGCTGTGGTCAATATTCTGCAGAATTATTTATATTGAGAAACTAAATATTTCCACACAGCCGTTTACACCTCGTAGGCTATTTTAGTTCTCACGGTGTCGTTTGGTTATACAGAGCTTATTTATGTGTGCATATATGTGGCAGGCATTGTTCTGTAGGCGTGAATTTTGAAAGTAAATGTACTATAGATATCTATAGATGAATAAAATGCTTGTTTTAAAGACTGTTCTTTTCTATCTTGAGAGGTGTTATATAGGGTAAGATCTAGTACGGTACGGTACTTGCTTCGTAAAAAAATGTAATTAAACTTTTTTCAATCTTTACACTGAATATTAAATGATGCAGTTTAACTCACTGGCCGCCCAGCTTGAGCGAGAAAAGCTGAGTGCACCGCGCCGCTGTATTTTGAACATGACGTCACCCAGCGCGCCAGGCAGTTCGCGCGCTAT
>JAQIWG010004818.1:0-15439 GCA_034695025.1 Chamaedrilus cognettii | reverse complement strand
CGACACTGAAAACGATTGATTGTCAAAATAAGTGGATTTTGAGGGGCCCATATTACATTTCGCGGGAGGCTTTTTCATAATTATCACGAACGCATCTTGAGATAAAGATTCAGATCGAGTTAAGTCTGACCAATCAGCGTGCTTGAATCATCGTGAAAATAACATCTAATCGTGATTCACAGGCATTGATCGGCCAGTGTTGTAGCTTGATCTCGATCTCCTGCAATCCGACATGGGAATATTTTATTTGTCAGAGTCCAAAAGTTAACAGCAGGCCTACTATAACCTCGTAGATCAGTGTGCAGACTAATTGTGGCGTACGGTAAACTCCTAAAGCAATCCACTTGTCTCGACCAATCGAAAGACAAATAAACAGCATTAATCAAAATTTAATAACATTGCATTCGTGTAAAATTTATATCGTTATTGAATCTGTTAACCTGTTAATCTGTCTACAAGAAAAAAATAGAGCCACATGAAGACTCAGCTGCCTTTTAGCTCTTATTGAATGATGGAACAGCTATTGAATGCAGCAAATAAATTATTGTCATAGAACGACCGTCTGTTACAAGTTCAATATAATATATCATAGACTCACGTCTGCATACTATACCCTAACCACAGCAATTTGACAGTTTCATAAACGGAATGATTTAAATACAGTGTATAAAATAGTCAAACTCGAACACGAATCTCTGGCATCGATATTCAAATTAAGCAAAACACCACTTCAGCTTCCAAGTGAAAAGCTCTAGGAGACAAAGCAATCACATTCGGGTATAAAAGTACCACAAATTAACATTTTCCGTTTGTACCATAGTTCACCACACTACCAATCAGGACTCAAGTATATTTCAGAAACAATTTTTTACTTTCTCGGTTAGCTCCAAGCCCATCTCTTGACAGCTATTATAAATGGCCTATCAACCCACCCGAAATCAAAACTTGGATACGCTTCTGCATCCAACACTTCACTCTCCCATCCTAAAGGTGTATTTTGAAAGAAAGTAATCCCACCCATTGTAAATATTTTGCAACAGATATAGCATTCGCATAAGCCTGAACACATCCCTGACAATCCTGAACATAACAAAGTTCCTCAACATTAACCGCACTATATTTTCCAAAAGCCATTGTCAATTTTGATGGCGGACAAAATGGCGTTCCTTTCGATCGCGCATTAAAATGGACACATTTGGATTCGCGTGCTATTGCTAGCGTCCAAGAGCTAAATTTAAGGTTTCACTCGTGTCAAACACAGATAGCCTAGCTGTGAAATTTTTTCATATTAATACCGGAACCAAAGAATCGCCAACAAACTAATATTCTCTGTCACTTTTATAATCTGTTAAATTTAGAACATTTACGGTTCGTGTGCAGTCAGCAGAAAAGTGGGTCGAGACTGGGTTCTCCTGATATCCGCTCTGCTACCTGGCCATGCCTTCTAGCCCATAATCTAAATATAGACTGTCTAGATATAGAGTTTAGTGTTTAGGGGTTAGATGATCAAGGTCAGGGTTAGGGTTGGGTTAGGGGTTGGAGCGATTAGAAGTTGTGAGCTAGTGTGAGCGCGGCCTGCATCATGACGGTACTAGGATGACTCAGTCTGGACCAGCTTGTGATGGTAGCGTCATTCTGTGCACTGCGAGGTCGCGTAAAGTTCGTGCACGGACGCTGCGTCATGCCTCGCTTGTAGATGTCGCCCATCCTTGCGCCGCGCCTCGCAGCAGAGGTTGTTGATGATGCGCACGACGTTGCTCTCCTGCATGTCCGGAACTCGCGCGCGCGTGTACGCTGCCAACAGCATATCGTAAACTGTGCAGCAGTGCAGTGACTGGCTGAATACTCACGACGCAACATTAGCAGAAAGCATGCATGTAGGTTAAGCTGCATGCTATTACTGCCCAGACCCAGTAGAGCCATTACAGCTACAATGAATTTGAAGGAAATGTAGACTATCGTAATAAATTTCAAAACTAGATGCGAGTCAGAATTTGAGCTTTTAACATTAATAATATCGGAACAAACCCAGTTTTAAATCAGTTGCACACAAGACAAGCTTTTGAAGTCACTGAAGACTGGCACTGTAATGAAATAGCCACCGAGGTAGACCAATACGCTATATTACTATGACTTAATTCCTAAGAGCATTACTGTTACAGTCATCAAATAGAATGCAACACGATTACACAATTCGCTAGAATTCCTAGCTTTAACTAACTTCAACTATTCATAAAAACTATACCGATTAAAAACTATACTAGACCGATTAACTCTAATTTTGGCTTTAAACTCCCAATTTTATTTTGCTATTGGTCCACGTTCCATCACTTATGATGAAATAGACATATCGGCATATAACTA
The DNA here is from genome assembly GCA_034695025.1 of Chamaedrilus cognettii. Taxonomy (NCBI): domain Eukaryota; kingdom Metazoa; phylum Annelida; class Clitellata; order Enchytraeida; family Enchytraeidae; genus Chamaedrilus; species Chamaedrilus cognettii. Next base: position 13,075 of record JAQIWG010004818.1, on the reverse strand, counting down.
ACATAGAAGAAGCAGGCTGTAAAGTCGGACGCCAACCTATGATGGCGTCGATCTTGTTCTGCTGCAGACAGCCGTGCAGCGAGGTCTTGCTGAGTCCGAGGCAGGAGCTGCGCGCGAGCTGTGCGTTAGAGAAGAGTCCTCGCGCGACGCAGCGCACCACACGCGACCCCTTCTGCTCCTGCTCGGCGGCGTGGAACACCTCCGTGGGAACATACACGCACGACTCCGCCACCAACTCTATCTGCACGCATCAATCATTTCCAGCTATCAAATTCTAAATGTTATTACACATTCATTATATGTTTATATTTTAATACAAATTTAATGATCATAACTTTACAATGAAAAAGAAGTCACTCTATGTTTCTAGCTGGTGTAAGATCGGCAGTGTCATTCACTACTGCGAAGTCATGGTGTGAAAGTCATCTGCTGATGCTTGCATCCTTTCAAACCAACTTAATTTTAAATCAACTGCATCCTGTATCAAAAACGCCTCTTGCATCCAAATTACATCTTATTTGCCTTTTCCTGCTCTGGTAAACTTCGAACACTTGATAAACTTGTAATCCAAGCAGTCTCATTATTATATTCTCATGTTTAATTTGGTAATTAGGCCGACTAAAAGCAAATAAATAAATAAATTCTAGAACAAAATACACCACGGTGGCACATAATGGACATTGAGACTTTTAGTTATAATGATTGATTTGCATTGTAGCTCTAGCTCTAACTACACACAAAACAAGACATGCACACCAAAAATAAATCAGGGCCCCTGTGTTTTGTAGCTCGATACCCGTATTATTCCTGAATCCCATACCCAATTACGCCTAATTTGTAAAGGACAATTTTTAAAAGACTTGCCTGTGAATAATTATCAGAAGGCTCTTCCATCCAAGAACATCCTGCATCCCACGCCACCCTTTTATCGGAGATGCTATTATCACACGTCACACCCTTCTGTCTTTTCCGGGAAGGCTCGTTTTCCACGACTGACACCGGTTCTTTTTTTAACCGTCCTGGAAACTTCGCATCTATCTCTTCGCTATTCTGTACAGTCGGAATATTGCTGCAATCGTTGCCGTTTTCCTTCGAAGTAGGCACATGCAGGTGATCAATAAGCTCTCCATTTACAATGGAATTTCCCAAATTGCACGAACTCACGTTGGACTCAAATGACAAACGCTGATTGTCGTAAGTCGGAGACTGGAACGACGCACAAGTTGGAAAACGTTGCTCCGCCGAACTATATCGCTCGCTGTGTGAAACATTTTCAGAATGCCCGTGACGTTTTCTTTTCGAAGGTAGAGAAGTGGAATCATAAGCCGGCTTCAGCTTTAATGTGGAACTTGTGTTTTTGGATACAGTACATGCATTTATATTGCAGCTCTCGTTCACAGCATAAGAAGCAGAAGTAACTAGCAGCGGTTGAATAATGTCGTTTTCCTCAGACAGCGCTGTGTTAAACTGCTGCAGTTTACAGTGATGTTCTTTCGCGGAGTCGAACGATTTCCGTTGCGATTCCAACAAGTCAAATTCTTCATGCAAAAAGGGGATGTCCTCACTACCATTACTTGCACGCAGCCGCGACCTTCGTCTGCTGGCGCCATCTTCGTGCTTAGCGTTGGTCGCGGGAGGATCAGATCTAATCGTCTCTTTGATATTGATCAGAAAAACATCGCTTTGGTCTAGCGTCACGCCTATCAGAGCCTCCACTGACAGTTCGGAGCTGAAGCTCAGGCTGTTTTTGCAGAGAAGCTTAATCGTCTCGGACAGCAAATCTCTAATGCGCTGTTGGTCGGCCTTCAGCACCATTCTAACGGCTCAGTGCTTCTCGCCTAATCGATACCGCTAGGAGAACTAGAATCATTCATTCCCACGTATTTACTGCTGATTTACAATTATTTAAGTATGGTATTTAAATGATTATTTTTAAAATAAATAAAAATACAGCGGTCTAGAGCCAAACACGTTGAAGCTTAGTCAACGAATCACCGGCTTCGATAGATCGAATATATTACTTTGCATTCTAGTCAAAATATAAGAAATACTGTGATTGGTGTGATTTGCCAGTTGATTTGTTGTCGAGGTAACCATGGTGATATTTTCTAGCATTTAGTACATTTTGCAGAGATTTATCGTTTTTGCTTTATTTTAATTATGATTTACAAAATTAGATTTTCAGTCTATAATAATCATTCATTGACCTCTATAGATTAGGAGTGGGCATTGCTACATGTATGCGTGAATGCTTTAAATAAGGCGTTACACCCAATGTAGGCTAAATAAAATTCTGAAAATTAGGTATTAGTATTATTGCAGAATTATTACTGAATATGGGTGTACTTCATAGCTACATTGCATACCTTTTATAACTTCATTTCATACCTGTGTATATTTTATGCTGTATTTCATACTACATTTCATACTTACATTTCATTCCTACATTCATTTCTACATTTATGTCATATCTATTTTCATATTTGCCTTATATTTCTGCAGGGAGTTGTGTGCGTATATTTCAGATGGACTCGACAAGCATGGTACTTGATTTGATGCTCAAAGCGTTGATCAAGTCATTAGACGACTGCAGCTTGGAGATCAGTGAAACAGTGCGTCAGAATGCTACGTCTGTTATTTGCCGTGTGGTTCCGGGGACAACCCCTGAACAGGTAAAACCTTTGAAACCCTTTAGACCGATAAATATTAAAGATATTCTATTGATCATTAATTAAAAGAGTTCCTATAGCTAGGCTTATAACTAGGCAATATACTTATATTAATAATTGCTATATTATTATAATTTTAATGATTTGGGTCCACGTGTCAGATGCTGAAAGTGACTTAAAAAAAATTATTGCAATTGTTGTCATCTATTTACGGTATCATTATTTGGATAGACGTTATTGCGTTTAATGAGTGATATATTGATATTTATCTTATTGTTAAAACACTTTTGAATTATGATCTAGTAATATAAATCGATAAAGTGAAGCGCAATTAAATTAAACTTGGTCCCATCTAAGCTATCGGGTATAAGCCCACTACTTGAGAAAGCCTGCTTGCGTGAATATACGAATCTGTGTCTACAATGAATTTCGTTACTCTTCAGTGCGAAAAGCGTTTTGACGAATTGCTTACGGAGTTCACGAATGAAAAATTTTCTAAGCTTTCTCTTCCTGGTGGCTTACCGCATCCAAACAGATCAAAATCTGATAGAAGGCAACAGCACGGCAGTGCTTTAAATTCATCAGCTTCTAGAACAATCAGTTTTAGAAAATCAGAAGAAAAGGAGAAAATGAAGGTATGTGTACACAATCACAATTTGTGTGCTTTGAATGCTAACGTTTTTAGTTTCTTATTTTGTTGTCATTAGCATACTATTTTTTTGGGTTGTAACTTATTTTTTTTACCATTAATACATGCGATTATCATTGCTTTTGAAATCATATACTCTTTAAAAAATAATAATAAATTTATAAGATTTATAAAGGCTAACAACAATCATTATTTGATTTGATGGCTTATTTATCCAATGGGTTGTTGCTGAATCAGGCTGGTCCCTAACATACAACACTCTCTTGCTTGTAGAATACAGGTACTGGTGCACCACAGTCGTCCGATAATGGGTACGTCATCACAAGACCATTCGTCACTGATCTTGCATCTTTGGTCTATAATTTTTAGACGTTTTATTTAGAAGTGATGGTCAAATATCTTGTATACTGAGATAATGATACTTCAAATGTCATAAAATGGTTTTATAATGGATGTTTAATACATGTAACAATATAAAAATTATACATATTGATAGCGCACTGATCACCGTCATTAATGTTTACTAAGATGATGATCAATTCAAGAGCTAAACAAATATTGTCATATTGCAGGCAGGTTATGGTGATACATGTCTGTGATGAAACCAAGAAATGTGAGTACATGCAGAGCTGTGATCTTTGTGCATTATTGCATTGCAGTTGGGTGTATTGCATTGCAGTTGGGTGTATTGCATTGCAGCTGGGTGTATTGCATTGCAGCTGGGTGTATTGCATTGCAGCTGGGTGTACTGCTGGTAAACAACCGGATGAACTGAACATTTGCATTATGCAAGGGTCAGGGAATAGTTATATCTATAAACGTTTAGCATTCTGCTTGATTTTTTTATAGTCCAGCGAAGCATGATCTCCACTGCCTGCGTTATTCGCATACATATATTTACTGTACAGTAAAATGAAGCATGATATAGACTGTCCACTATACTCGCTTATTTTATTAACTATAGGCCTACAGTAACATTGAAGCATGATCTCCACTGTCTACACTCTTTGTTGGCTCATTGCCTGTGCAGTAAAACAGGACTTCCACTGTCCGCGTGACCTGCTGGTGCGAGAGATGCGCTACTTTGCCGAGTACCTCTCCACCGAGACTCAGCATGCGGAGGAGGTGGACATTTCCGTCCACTGCGATATCCAGATCTTTGACTGGCTGCTCAGATACATCAAACGCTCCCTGCGTGAACAATCAAATCACACGCCCTCTCTCGGTAGTTGCTGCTCTATCACGCTGATAAATTCTTTGCTGATAAATTCTTTGGTTATCATTGTTCTGCGACTAGCTGTTGCCCACCAAAAAAAATAAAAAAAATAAATAGAATTGTAATTCTACCGGCAAAGATTGCCAGCCTCTCATTGGGGCTGGTATAGGCCTACAAATTGTGCCCATTTGGCTCTTGTTTTGTAGATTGGTCTTTGATTCTGATGTCGATCTCAAAACTTAATTTTTATGGTGCATTTGCTGAATGTTAAATGTTGTACTTAGCTATTTTGTTAAATTTTGTTTATGCTTTAATGCTAAAAATTTTGATGCATGTGTACTAGCTAATTACGCTTTTTTGTTTTCTTCTACAGAGCCAGGCAATGTTATTTCCATTTTGATATCGTCTGATTTTCTGAAAATGGACTCATTGGTAACTTGCTTGATTGCTTATTTGAAATAGTGACTGTTGTTGCTGCTTTCAAAAACTTAACATTACAGCTTTTAATGGCTTTTGTGACTATTATGCTTGTGAGGCAATACTGGAATACAATAACATTAGGCTGCATTGTTATTGCAACATAATTTTTTATTCATTTTTCATTTATCATTATTTCTTCATTTTAAATTGCTTTTTACTAACAAAGTGTTATACAGTTGCATGTGTCATGCGATACGCATTTAATTCAACGATGTTGAATGGACCAGTATGAATTAAGCATCGTGTTGTTGCTTCAGGTTGACGAGTGCGTTGGGTACTGTCATCAGAACATGAGCGCTATTCTCGCCACTTCCTGCAACATGAACTGTATCGAGGATCGGCTCGTCTGCAGGTTATAATCTCAGTGGCGTAACAGGAGGTCATGGGGGGCCGCTGCCCCCCAGATAACAATTCTGCCCCCACAGCTGCCAGTCATACGATGAAATGATCCGCAATTTTTGTTTGGGGCCCGGTAGATATTGAGTGTAAAGTTAGTGTTCAACTGCGTGTGGTGTACTTTAGACTAAACGAATCGCGTAGGCATCTGAGGGTAGATTTGTGTGATCGGTCTTTGAATATTTATTAAAACAAGGTCAAGCCAAAAACTGGGTCGAACTAAATATTGATGATGTCAACTTACTCTTGCATCCATGTGCCCCCATGTGCCCCCATTTTAAAAAGTCAAGTAATGCAACTGGGTTGGATTTCTTATTCTTAAGCTTAATTAAGCTGGGTGTTTTCATAATGTGTTTTCATCACGTGGCATAATTGTTATCACATCACGTGGATAGAGATTAGGACATCAGTGCGCTGATTGGGTGAGATGATGTCATGATCTCAGATCAAGGTCGTGCCATGAAACAGATACACGATTTGTGCCAGTAATGTACATTTTCTGTTATAGTTTCTTACAATTGTATGTTATTATATTTCAGAATTGCTGATCTGTTTGATCACAATGAATTGGATGCCGTAGTGGACAAAAAAGACAAATTTAAGAGGTATAGATAAAAATTTCGAATAGGTTTTCTTAGTTAAGAGCTCTGCCGATAATTAACCATTTGTTCATGTTTACCTTGCTTGATATTTATTGAATTGAACTTATTCATATATTTTAAAAGATGTTTCTTATGCTTTCCACGGTCTACTACAGTACATTCATATCCATCATTTCAATAAAGATGAATGAAAATTGAAAGGAGAGTGCTCATGGCACATTTTTTGTGAAGATGATTATGTTTCAGCAAGCTGTTTTCAAAGAAAATAAAGTCGCTGTTTGAGTTTGATACTTCATCAGCAAGCTTCACTGGGAATACTGCCAGTAGGTTGTTCAGGTATATTAACCGATTTGTTTTGATCCATCGATTTTAATTCACATTCATTATACAAGTTTGCTTAATAGCTGCTGCTGTATATAAACTCTTTCTTTTTTTACAAGATTGGCGCTGAGATTTATTTTGGAGATCTTGCAGTTTATTTCATTTCTAGTATTACTCATTATATTGCTCACTTTTGATTTGTATTCATGTCTGTTTAACGGGCACACGCTATGTACACATTCCTCGACGCGTTAATTTTATTAATGATTTCAGTTTTGGGCATTGGAATAACAAATTTCAAAATATAAATTCTATGAAATATTACATTTAAGTCGCTGTGTTGTTATTAAACTGCAGATGCTTGGCGTGTAAAAAGGTTCTTTCCAGGAGCTGCGCTAGCAAAGTAAAATGTCTCAATAACAGGTAGTATACTTTATAAATGACTTATTTGTTAAATTTTATTGTAATGCAGCTTAAAAATTGTAATAGAGGTTTTCTATAATCCTTGCAGTTTTATCTGTCGTTTAAGGTATATAGTCGGAGGTTACATTTCTTTATAGTCTGTGTTATTTGTATGATAAATTTGTGAGATCTACAGTTCTATGGTCACAAGTCACGAATAATATATAAAATAAATTATTTTATGCTCTTTAATGCTCCAGTCAGTGTAATGAGAGTAGCATATTATTTGTGAATTGTGACCATAGAACTGTAGATCTCACAATTTTAATTGATTGATTACTCCATTGGTTGCTTCTCGAGCCATTGTTTATTGGCTATTCTTAGCTTTGATTTTCTGTCTAGGTAACAGTGTCAGTTTTCAATTTCTAGTTAGCCCAGAGGTTTTGCGTTGATTTACTCTACAGGATATTTATTGATCGGCATGGGGACTTTGGTTATCGCCACGACACCGACCCTTCCTTTGACATCAACGATTTCATCATCGAGCTGAAGCATCAGAAGACCTGGGCGGAAGTGTACTGGCACCTGTGGGGCACTCTCAATCACCTTGTCTGTTCGCGCTGTGGCGACACATTCCAGTGTTGTGACCTGACAACTTGTCACTATCATCCCGAGTTAGCCACTTCCGACTCATCGGGGAAATCAGGGGAGTTGGGGGAGTTAGTGCACCCTTGTTGTGGGCTGAAAGTTATTGGATTCGATCCCACGCCCTTGAACAAGGTGTGATTACAGTGTTGTTATTCTTAAGGTGTTTTATTTATTTATTTATTAATGTAGGCTAGTATTCTTAGATTAGTAATAATGATTGGTTTACAGTTCGCTTATTCTATACTTAGCGCATTATTGCTCATTTGTAGTGTGTATTTATGTGACACGTATATCTGATTGTCTGGCATAGGCTTTATTTCATTACTCTGCGTATTAAGCAGGAATATTTCCTGGCATGCATAACTATCAGTTAGGTAAAGGAGAACTTGGACGAAAAGAAAAGAAAAATGTAACTGAAAAACATTGTAGTTCTGATTGCTTTGCTGTGTAGTAACAGTTTGCTTTATATTGCAATGCTTATGTACAAAATTTGTGTTTAGTGCTTGAGCTATCTGCGATTAACCACTCACGCTTGCAACTGATTTTCAATTTTTTTTCTACATGCAATTATTCTATTTATTGCAGCAGTTGAAATCGTTGCTTGCAGAAAGCTCTAAGCAGAGATTTCTGCTACGTTTATGATCCAAGCTTACCTATTTCTAGATTTTCCTTTTTTCTTGCGCTGCATTTTTTCAGGGTTGCCGAACTAAGGATCATGTTGTGGATCTGAAGTCCATTATTGCTCTAAGTTCCATGAATACAGCAGAATCTCGCCGTGCTGGGGCCACGGAGCGTGATAAACAGCGTGTCTACAGGGAGCTGTTGGCGCACAGAGAGATTGTGTGTCAGCCGCATCAGCGTGGGGCCATCAGTCTTAAACCAGAGTATGCCATATATCACCATCACTGTGGAATAGGCGATATGTCTGTAAACAATCCTATTTTTATTCTCCTCTGCATGCTTGTGTCAATGTTTATGATCCAATATTATGAGAATTATTTTCTATCCTCCCATTCTGGCTGCAAGAGCTAATGTTGTAAAATATTGAGCATTCTTATAGTGCCCGCACACCTTTCGGTCAAAACGAAGGAAGTTCACTGTGGCATTTGTTTGAGAGAATAGACACGGTAGCGCTGTGCGCATTCGGTCAAACGAACGCCAGCCGCCGTCGGTAAGGTCACTGTGACCTTAAGAAAAAGTATGCTGCGTGCAGCATTCGTCGTTAAGGATCATGACGTCAGGTCCGCGCGCCAAGACGAGCGACCGCAAAGAGTCGGCGGCTCGACGAGTTCTATAGTAATCTATACGGACTTTAGTCCTTAACGACAAAACTTCCTTCGCTTGACCGAAAGGTGTGCGGGCACTATTAGATTTTATAGAATTGTGTGTTCTGTGAAAATGTTGATAATATTTGAAGTATAATTTTGAAAAGGAGAAATGATGTGCTTGATTTCTATGCTTTAAAAGCTCAGGCTTTACTTATGAATTCGTCAACCTCTGATTTGCTGACTACGATATCTGTTAGGATGAGCCTGGATGGTTAATATTTGTCACAAAATTATCCTTTTTACGCCGTCAAGTAGCTGGTGTTACTGTAAAAAGGGATGCTTTTTGAAGTATTGGCATAAATGGATTTTTTTCTATTTCTACCGTTCATGGAAGTCTTCTGATCAATACTGCATCGTGTGTAACTTGTACACGTTATTCAGCAACACAGATTTGGACATATATGCTGACAACGAGATAGCCTGCGGATTGAGGGGAGAAGAACAAACCCTATCTAACCTGTCCAAGCACGAGCGTAGAATTGCGGTAACTTTTGACCGATTTAGAGAATGTAGTTTTTGATTAATTAGACCATTGTTAAAATTTAGCATTCAAATTTGTTAGTTACTAATTCTATTCATAATGTCCTGTGATCTTTGATAGCCTATTTTAGTTGCTACTGTCACACCTGGGGAACCAAAAAATTGGTTGAGGCCCAGAGCTCTCTGGTCGCATCGTAAAAGGCGCTTAAAGAAGGAGAGCGGTTCTCTGCTTGGCTCTGAGGCACTGAACAGGACTGGAATACTCTTTGCTAGTAGCTCCGGTCTTTAAACCTGCTACTCTCGCTGTTAATGATGATTTTTGAATTTGATAATATAAACTTTTTATATTTTATTGAAATATTTGTTAATGCCTCTAAAATACATGAATGACATGACGACATGAACAATATGAAATATTTCAATTACACGCTACATTCTTTCAATCGATTATAAAAATCAAAAGTTTGCGCACTGCCCGTGTATTTGCTTGTGTGTCCAGCTGAGTCAGCCGAGGATCGCACCCTCCATGGCAGACAGAGAGGCGATGTTTGATGACAAGTTCTACGCCGAGAGTGACGATGACGTTGATGAAGACGAAGACGACGAACCTGTCAATGGTGGAGTATATTATATTATTTCTCTTGTCTTTAATGTAATAGAATTTGTTTCACAAAAATGATAGCTCAACATACACCATAAGAAAGAAAAATGCTCAGGCCATACAAGAAATATCAAGGATTAAAGTCATGCCCTGACAATTTAGCCATGTCGTATCAATTAAACATAATTATTAGCACATACTGGCCTGGCTATTTCAGAAAACCATAAATATTTTTAATAGTCACTCCACAAAGCCATCGTACAATTTAAGCTGTAACAAGAAATGCTAATTTTTGCTGAAAGCAAAACTTTAACCCCACAAATCGTGTCCTTTATGCTTTTCATATGAAAAATAGAGATTGGCTAAAGAAGCCTATAACACGTTGGTTGGTTGGAATCAGCGGATTGGATCGAGTTAAGGGTGGAGTTTCGGAATTCATGCCATTGCTAATGTAGGCCTAACAGTTTTTGAATTTAACAACGTTCAGTTTACTGTGTATAAAATTGGATCGACATTAAAATATTAATTTTAAAACTTTTTTAATTTTGCGTTCCTACTTTCGCGTTCAGGAACGTTTAGCCTACGCAGATGAGTGGGTCTGCTGATAATTCATTTCGTCGAGATTGAATAGGTCTGTTTGTGAATAACTTGTCATATCAGGCTGTTAATCGTTATTTGGTACAGTGCACCGTTTTTATACCTGCTGTGGGAAGTGTGAAAAAATATTAATTTGTTTTGACAAGATTTGGGTATTTTGTTGTTACAATATGTGGGTATTTTGTCCGTTTCCTCGATTTCAAGGTTCTGTGACTCATCGCTTACGTCTCACACCATTAGTAGGAACTCTGACTAGGCAACAGCCCCTAACAGTAGTGTCTGACTAATTCACTGTGCGACAGTTATGTATGCAGTGAGATATTGCCTAGTTTTTCGCAATTTGTAACATTTTGTTATTACAGTAATTACTGTTACATTTGAACAGCGGGCTAAACGCGTGTCAGCGACTAGTCAGCGACTAGAAACAGAATGCGTTACAGCTAATCAGATTTTGATCCCTCTGGCTGTGGGTATTTGGTGCTAGACCGGCAAAACCGAATGCAGGAGCAATAGAGCAATTAACTAGGAAACTACACGCGACAGCCTTAATTGCTCTCGCATTTTCGTTTCGGCGATCTAGCCGCGATTCTACTTCCGCCACGGTAACCGCCGTGTGTCCAAATCTGCTTATTTTATACCTCACGACATCCAACAATTTGGGAGAAAAATTTAAAATATGTAGAACTGAACTTTAATATTGCCGATGAACAAGACGTATGTCGCGTAGACTACACGCAGACCTGCATCGACTGGTAAACGTTGAGCGTTAACGTTAGGCTATAATCATGAATCAGTTGATTTAATACCAGTATGCTGATTTGTGATGCAATTTAAGCGCGGAGTCATGGCTTTTGAGCTAGTTGATATTCCGTTTTTGGTTCTAGAATCTATAGAATTTTACTTATTTATTCTCATTACTATAGGCCTAGTGCAAGAACAGCTGCACGTAATTTGTTTTCTGAACGTTGCGTAAGAGATGCTTGTTGGTGTAGTCCGAAGACATAAATCTAAGCCTACAGCTGAGAGCCAAGCCGCAGCAACTGCTCTCAATCCATCCGACTTCAAGTGAGATTTTCTGCTTTTCACACCATTTCTGACTTGTATCTGACATCGAAGAACTCTTATGGTCGCTGAATTTGCTGCGCCAGAATTTTTTTTACAAGAGATATTTGAACAGAAACCATTTTTTACATAAAAAAAATTTTTTTTTCCTCAATGTACTCAATAGCATTGCTTGAAGATTTGGTTTCTGTGTCGTATTAAAAACATGTCTAAACTCTTGCTTTTATTCTTACTGCTAGATTTGATTGACATATTTGCTATAGTCGCATATTGTTGTTGATTCCGGAATGCCTCTCAAAGTCAAATCACGTTTCTTATACTACTACTACTACTCTTAACATCTTTGTTGTTCCGTTTCACAAGTTCGACAAAGCACGGCATATGGGACCCGACGAGATCCATGCGATACAATCAGGACGCGCAGCGTGAAGATGGTATGACGTCACAGACGTGGACCTATAATCAAAATTATAATACTGGCCAATCTTTGTCAGCGAGCATGTTTTGTTACATTTTTTTATGCTTTTGCAAGCATATTCAAATGCTGTAAAACATTATCATTTTTGCTGAACGTCATTTTCGCGATTTTGCCTCTCAGAAATTTAGCTGCACTTAATTTTTGCATTTTTAAGGAATGCCCATTCCCATTATATATAGATTTCTGCAGATTTATTTTCGCACATGTCATTTTAAAAAGTTTAACCAATTCGTGAAATTCACCAAAATTACGTGCACGCGAAAATTTCTAGTTTTACAGTATTGATGAAGAAAAATAGCCAAGACTATCTAGTATCTAAGTATGCATGAAATGAAATATTGATTTAGTGCATTTTTTATATTACTAACTTTGATTTCAATTCTGCAAAAGAGGTGAATCACAATGAATGTTGGTTTAGTGTTTTGTTACTTACCAAGCGATCCTGACCAGCTGATTTTGATATGTTACGATTAAGCTATTTGATATCTAGTGATTGAATAAATGCATTGCGACTGCAGAGCAAATGAGAATCAAAGAAATAGTGAATTACTTGGTTGGCCTGCGTGCTGATACCATAAAGCAAGATCGATTGAAACAGCGAGAGGTATTTCAATTAAGATTCTTCTGTACCACTGATAACCACAACTATCGTTAACAGTTATTCCTGTGGTATGTGTTATATGATAGTATACAGGGTGCGGAAAAAAAATACCCCCCTGGCAGATTCGCGATAACTCAGCCAAAAAGTAATATTTTTGCTTCATCTTTTCAGGGATTGTAGCTGAGATAATATGACACAAGGTCCCCAAATTTTCAAACGAAAACATTAATGCGTTCAAAAGTTATGAAAGTTCTTGTAAAAAAAAGCAAAAAATGAAATCAACCACACGTTAAAGCGACGTGAGTTTTTGACGTTAGGCCTACAAAATAGCGTCTCAGTAACGGAGCGCTTTGATTCCCTTTGAATAATAATTAGGCAAGAACAGCTGTACCGATTGGTGCCTGCGGCAGGTCAGACTAGATCGCCTCCAGTACCGTCTTGAGTTCTGTCTTGTCCTTTGGCTTTGGTCTGTGAGTCCGGTACCTTTCAGGCATCGCTCCCCAGACATGATAGTCAAGCGGATTTAGATCTGGAGAGTTCGGAGG
>JAQIWG010004817.1:0-15441 GCA_034695025.1 Chamaedrilus cognettii | reverse complement strand
GGCCGGGGGGCCTCTGGCCCCCGTGGGGGGCCCCTCCAAGGTCGCCAATGTGCCTACGACCTGAGATGGAAAATCTCTCATCCTGTTGCGAAGGTTTCGTGTCGATATCTGCAAGCGTCTGCGAATGCATCGTGGCACACATACATACATATATATATACATACATACAAACACACACTCCTCGCTTATAGATAAGATATGTCAAACTAAGCTTTGTTTGTAAGAATGCGTGGAAAGGTGAGATCCAGTTAAAAATGTTAATCGGCAATTATATCGCAAAAATTGTAAATCGAGATCAAATCACGCGATTCTGTGCTTCTATGTTCTTTGATGATCGGCACAAATTCGACACTTTGGCCCTCGGCAATTTGTAGATGCTTAAAATTGAAATAAGTACTGTCAAACATGAAATTTTTGCTGCGTGTTATTTCGACGGTTTTGCTTCTCAGAAATTTAGCTGCACATAATTGTAACATTTCTTGGGAACTGCCCATTATATAACTTTTGCGCTGTATTTTTGCTGCATGTTATTTTGGAAAGTTTATCAAATTGCGAAAAATTTTCAAAATGGCATGCACGCGATAATTTCACGTTTTACAGTAATTTCGGTGAATTGGGCAAATTCGCCAAAATTCCTTACAGCAAATATAAAGCTGAAGATGCGATATAATAGTGGGCAGTCTTAAAAAAACTCGAACTTTAAGTGCATAGTTTCAACAAAATTTCTGAGAGGCAAAACAATCAAAATAACATGCAGCAAAAATGTCATGATTTACAGTACACGTGCTGTGTGCGTGTAGAGTGCTCGAGTGCTGCCCGGAGCTGCGCCTGCTCGACGTGTCGTTCTGTGAGGCCGCAGACATGAAGACGGTCGTCGAGTGGCGTGTCAGGTTCCCGCACGTCGCCGTCAAGAAGAGCTTTCAGGCCGACAACAGTCTCAGCTATCTATAGCGCGCCGGCATTAGTTTAATTGATTTTATTATTAGTGAATTGATTTTGTGTCCTTGTCGCTCCAAGGCACGAATAAAATACGCTTGGGTAATAATATTTATAATAATTATGGTCTCAATGCAAAAATACAAGAAGAGCTTTCGGGCCGACAACAGTCTTGGCTGTCTATGGCTGGTTTCTCCAACACGGATTTAATGGTGGTTCAGGATTTAACCCACCTTTTTGCATGGGCTAAATCCTGAACCACCATTAAATCCGTGTTGGAGAAACTGGCCCTAATTGTTTTGTGTGCTTATGCTTATCGCTTGAATGCAGGAATAAATACATTTGGGTTAATGTTAAGTGCTACCTGCAGCTTGTCTGCCTGTGGCACGCCGGCATTAGTTGAATTTATTCTTGTTTCGCATTCTGCTGCAATGCACAAAAAATACTCTTTAATAATATTTTTTGCAATGCAAAGCGACAAGGTTGTGCCATAGACTCCAAGAGAGGCGGCAATTGCTCTCTTTTCCTACAAAATTTGAGGTCAACTTGAGTAAAAGCCTCCTGACCATCGTAATAAGGGCATTGCCCGTTAAGTGCCGGATTTACAGCGGGGCGCACGAGGCATGTGCCCCGGGCCTCCGCAGACAAGGGGCCTCGGCAAATGATGTACATTAAATTTCTACAGTATTGCATTTGAAGCGTAACGATTAGCTACATGTGCAATGCAATGCAGCTACAAAACAGCTTCTTGCTACACATGCGTAACTGATCAATGAGTCAAAGACAATGATTGTGTCTGTACGCGCTTGAATGATCAAATGGAGTGCAATATGGTTAAAATATTATGCTAAAACTTACTCTTTTTCAATGGGGGCCTCCACAGAATTTGTGCCCCGGGCCTTTTTGGTGTAAATCCGGCACTGGTTATGGGTTAAGTTAAGAACAAATGTTTTTATGGATATGTCATCGTCCCCCCACTATTGCTTGCGTCTGTCTAATGCCTGATTTATGTAAATAGCCCCATAGCAGCTGTGATTGTTATTATATATCATATTGAGTAAAATGATGAATAAATATTAGAACTAGAGGCAGAATCATTTGATATTGGTTTTCTTGATTAGCTTAACATTCATTCTTGATACAATTTCCTAGCTATGATGGGCCAGGCTTTGAATAAGTCTAGGAACAGTGCTGTAGTTGCCATGCGACGCGGCGGGACGGCGTCCCGCCCGGGCTGCTCAAGTTTCAAACGGAGTCCCGCCAGGGGCCGCTAGTGTGGATACCACAAACGTGGAACCACGGTTAAGGGGCCGCTGCTTGTAAAATGAAGGCCGATTTGACTCAAAACAGCAAACTAGCGTCCCACCGGGCCACGACGTCACAGCTACAGCACTGCCTAGGAATCGGATTTTTATGAATAATTTAGGTACAAAATTCATTGTAACAGTTTATTTGATATGTAGGCTTTATTTCTTTTGAAGTACCGGTAAGTGGTGCACAGTTGTCTTGAGATATTACGTTTTATTTGCATGGTTTTTAGTAGTGTATTTGAATTCATTAGGGGCTGGTTTCTCCAACACAAATTTAATGCTGGATCAGGTTTTAACCTATGCAGAAAGGTGGGTTAAATCCTGAAACACCATTAAATCCATGTTGGAGAAGCCAGCCCTAATCTGATGTGCAATAAAGTTACAAACAAATATTCAGTCTCTGTTAAAATGTGCGTATCAACGCTATTTTTACCTTAATAGTTTGGTAATAGTTTACAGTTGGCTATTTGGACAATGCTATATGGCAATGCAATATTTGGTAACTCAAGATTTTTAGTCTATTGAAATATTAAATTTGAGTTTGTCTTTTAATTATAATAATGACTAAATAAATTTGAGTTATTTTAGTTCTTGGTACAAAATCCATCCTCTGTGGTTACTCTTCGCTAGCTTTACGCTTCATGCTCCTGCAGTACTATTTAGCAAATTGTAGAGTATAAATTTTTTTCTTAGGCTAATTTGGCCTATTTGGCGATTCTTTGTATCAGGCATTAGTATTGGGCAATTTCGAAAGTAGCGGTTACTTGCGTACGAGACGCGTGAAACCTTAGATTCAACTCGTTGGGAATAGCACGCAAATCCAAATTTTTCTATGCTTGTGCCTGATTTGAAGTAACATCGATTATTTTATCAATCGCTTGCCTGAAGATGTAATTTTGTGCTAAAGTTGTGAATTGCTTCACGGTTCGATTTCGTTGTTTTTGCTTCATGCCAGATCTGTTTAGTTGTATGATAGAATAACAAATTTGTGTAAATTGTATCAGAGGGAGATAGAATGTGTATTTTTAGAAACGCTTTTATTTGAATAGATTCTGTTGTAACCTGCAAATCGTCATGAGTTTAACAGGAAATGCTTGTAGGTGTAAGATGATGTCTTAAAGCACAGAATACAATACCAGCGGCTAAATTAAATGCATTAAAAAGCATTTAAATACAATTAAATACCTTAAACTACAATAAAATACATAGTCCTACGTTAATGTTCATTGAAATACATTCCAATGCAATGAAAGACATTCAAATACATTTAAAGTGCATTCAAAGTCGGGTAGTCGCCCGTCTGGGCCCTCTCCAGAAGCGACCCTATGTCTGCCCCTCCCTCTCCCCTCCCGATCGACCGTCGGCGAGCGTCCCTACCACCGCGGCCGCATTGCCTCTCTGAACGGCAATGTCCAGTCTAGATGATGTCTTGATGAATTAATGGGCTTAATCCCTCATGCTTTTTTCAAAAGTGCGATAAGCACTTTTTTCGCACCCGAAAATGTAAATTCGAGGCCGTTTTGCAGTTAAAGTAAGGAATGGTGTACCTGAGGAATATCCCATAGATGGTTTCCATGGATGAGGACAATGAATCGCACATTTTAGGCTTTACAATTTTAAATGCATTTATAGGCAGTTGCATTTGAGAAAAATCTTTTTTTTAAACGCCTGAGTTCTGACGTCAGGACGCCAAAAGAAAAAGCTAAACAGTAGTACTGTGTGTATCTGTTTTTTGGCCCACCCTGTATTTGAAATTTGTCAAAGGTCTTGCAAATTGAATCGATTACAAAATGCATTACTTTGAAGCTTTGATAAGCTTAGCTCCAAAAATGTGAAAAACACGCTGATAAGCAACTAACCTATGATACGGCCCTCGCACTTTTTTTTTACTGAGACCTGTTTAATAAGAAAAACTGTCGAAACTGTCGAGTAATAATTACGTGGAGAATTAACTTAGTGTTTCTCATGGTTCCGAGTTGTTTCTCAAGATATTGGGCTACATTATTATGTTTGTACCTTTTTTAAATTTCTAATAGATGCTGAATGAGAAAAGAAAAACGAGCGAAAAGTCAATTTTTTTTTGCTTAACAACGGTTGTCAAGGCAACGAGACTCAATGCGCGTTGTCAAGCATGGCGGAACAAGTGCGCTGAAACTTGGATTTAATCAAAACAACTTTTTCTATTCCAATAATTCTAGATCGTTAGTTGAAAAACTTTGATCTAGAGATGGCGGACATACAGGTAGTAATTCGCTAGACTGCCACTATGAGCCAGCTACATCTGCTTGCAATCTTTGCATTCTTTATTGGATGGCAAGGGACTCCCTAACGACACCGATACAGGCTAAACGCTACTTGGTTCCAGAGGTTCTAGTGTGAAGCTAAGCTAAGCTACTATCTGCCGGTTGCTCGACCTCGATTTGAAGTGCGATTTATTTTTGCAGTCCGATTTAACGTATGAAAATCTCTGAGAATTGTATCGAATAATTTGATTGATCAATTCGAATCACAAAACTAAATCGCACGTCAAATCGAGGTCGAGCAACCGGCAGTCAAGCTAATAGTGCTTGGCTACTAATCTACTGAAGTTGCTAACTCTAATAAATGTAACTTAATTACTACAATTGACTGTGCTCGATCGTTAGTGTAGCATAGCAATACAAATCCATTAAGGTTATCTTATACCAATCATAATGATCACTAAGTTTTTCTGAGTGGCATATATATGATATTTGTTATTGTACTTAAACTTATTGGTTTGTTAATGCAGTACAGTATATTAAACCATTTAATGGTAAGTTAATCGTTAGCTTCCCCTAGGGGGCTTATAAATGGCAGAGTTAAACTTGACTCAAGAAGTGGCATTCTACTAATACCCATGCAATCTGTCCATTTCCAGAGGGCGCCTCCGTTGAGGGGTGGCCCTGCTGCGGGGGGATCGGGCAGAGACCCCGTGGTTCGCTTCCTCCCTGCCCTCGACCAGAAGCCGGTCTCCAAGCTGGCGTGGCAGCAGGAACGACCGACGTTCATCCTGCACGACAACGAAGAACCGAGAACAAGACACGACCCCGACTTCGTCACTGAAGTCACCTCCAGTGAGTTCAGCTGAACTGCATTGGCCACAACCAGTGCCATAACCAGACATCAAGTTTCTAGCAATTTAATTTTCTTCTTTCTCCACAAAATATTGCATTAAGACTTTTTGCATGATCGAGAAACTGAGTCATTTTCCATATGACGAACGTTTTGAAAAATTCATCCCTCCCCAATACTTTCGATTCAAACGACATTAGTCATTGCATATATATTGACATAGACCTATTTCATTTATGTCCAATTATTTTACGAATTATGAACGAGCATGAAATTAAAATGAGACCGCTAGCTGGTTGGCCTATGATATTTCTTTTTATGATTTCTGAAAACTGATCTGTTATTGGTTGCGACTCGCATTTATATAATTTTATTGTTGTTCTGCGTGTCGCAGAGACCCAGAGGGGGGTGTCCCTGCCCCCCCGAGGGGGCGGAGGCGTGAGCAGGCGGGCGGGGGCCACGCTTGCCCTGCAGGCCCTGCAGCAGCCGCGCA
The DNA here is from genome assembly GCA_034695025.1 of Chamaedrilus cognettii. Taxonomy (NCBI): domain Eukaryota; kingdom Metazoa; phylum Annelida; class Clitellata; order Enchytraeida; family Enchytraeidae; genus Chamaedrilus; species Chamaedrilus cognettii. The sequence goes on along the minus strand of JAQIWG010004817.1, from coordinate 9,609 downwards.
AGGACCGCGAGAGCTTCAGGAGGACCCTCGTTGATATCATTCTGTAATTACTAGCCTTTGAAGGTTTTTAAATGAATAAATGAATAATGAATTAATTATTTATTAATTGAATTAATGAGTTAATGAATGAATCATAGAATGAATGAATCAGTCAATCAATCGATGATTGAATGAATGAATGAATGATTGACTCAATGAGTGATTGAATGAATAGCAAAAATACTGACCGCTTTTTTGTCATCTAGTCTGTTGGTATTCATATTTTCAGACAGGTTTAGACGTTTGCGCCCTAATGAGGACTGCTGAAACTGAGTTATATGGCTGGATGCTCTTCCTAACGCCAACCAACATAAATAATTATTTGGTACGAGGTTAGCAGCTAACGAAGCTTATGTGTTTAAGAGCCTTGCTGAAGTGCCTGTAATGCATGGTTTCATAGTTGCCGGTGCGGGGACTTGAACCCTGGTCCTCTGGACTCTGAGTTTGTTGCCTTAATGACTACACCACAGCACCTCGCTGAATGATTGAACGAGTGAATTCACAAATTAATTATTGAATGAACCAGTGAATGAATGAATGAATGAATGTGTAAGTAAATGAATAAGTACATACAGAGAGTCGACATCAAAACAAATTTTACTTAGTGCGTGTTGGATGCAAGATTGACGTAATGTGCTGTCTGTCCATATTGCAGCCAGTCGGAGCGGGAGGAGCGAGGGGAGGCAGGGGGTCACCCCCAAGAGGCGCATCTTGTACCCACCCCCCCACGCCGATCTGCCTCGCCCACCCCCGCTGAGAAGGATATTTTAGTGAGTGGGGATACAAAATAAAAATCCAATGTGCGACTGTGCTTAACGGACTTTGCACGTATTACACGTTTTTTTTACTGAGCCATTAGCTTAAAACTGAGTGCAGTACGATGTTCTTTAGTACTACATTGTAACGAGTTCTATCGAGTTGAAGCCAAGCTGTTATCTGTTTTACACTTGACGTGCTTGATATGGATCGTTTGTTAAATTATCACGACAGGCTATAGAAAAGGTAAAATATAAAAATCTGTTGTGCCTGATTATCAATAGGATTACATTCAAATTGTGTTGTGCTGATCTAAAGGGCTTTTTGCTGATACATTTGCAATGTGATGTGCCTGTCTAGAGATACTAATGCAAACAATATACAGTACGTTGCGCTTGCCTAGAGAAGCTATTCTAAATTCAAAATGTGTTGCGCTTGTGTAATGATACTGCTACTACATTCGGAATGTGTTGTGTGTGTCTAGTGATACTACTTCTACATTCACAATGTGTTGTGCATTTCTAGCGATACTACTACTACATTCACAATGGCATAGACACGAAGCATGTCGCTCCGATGGAGGACTCATGGCTGGAACATGTGCTGGCCCTGCTGGCTGAACCCCTCAAGGTCGGACTTTCCCTGGACCTTTTGCACAAACTAAACTAGACTATTTTCCATTTTGGATATCTTTTCGTTGTTTTATGCTTGCTCGTATTGTTAAATTTTTGGCTCTTTTTTGCGTCGCTGGAGCTGGGTTTTTACAATACTACTACAACAGTCTGTGTGCGCGTACACTACAAATAATATGCCTTATTTCTTTGTACCTTTATTGTAGAGACCAAGTACCGATCAGTGTTTGGTCAAGTGATTAAGATTTCAGAGTGAGAAATCCCTGTTCAAATCCTGACACCGACTGACAGCAACTAAATCTTTGTGCTGCAGGTTCTTCAGTAAACAATAAAGACGTAAGTGCGTATTACGAAAAAATGTCATAATTCTGTGTGCGCGTGCACACAGGCGGGCTGTGAGGAAACGATTGAGAACCTGTCTGACGAAATGAGAGACGATTATCTGCTGAGCGTCAAGAAAGCCATCGGTGGGCTCATATTCCTTGTTTTATTGTTTGTTAAGCCATGCAGGCCAGGGAACAAAGAATTGGCTTGCAGCCCAGAGCTCCCCGGGCGAGTCGTAAAAGGTGAATAAAGAAGGGGGAGCGGTTCTGTGCGGGCTTCCTTGCACAGAACCGGACTGTATATTATAGTCTTAGTGCTACACAGGGTCCCAAAACTACAAAAATAAAATAAATCATTACTAGTACCCTACTGTAATGTGTTGAGGATATTTTTCTATCAAGCATATAGATTACCTCTATTTTGCTTTGCAGAAGGTTGGCCTAAGGCCTCCTTTCCACGATGCATATTATGCGTGCAATTTTGCATGCAATTTTGCTTGCAATTTTGCATGCAGCCATGTTAAGAAAATTACAATGTAAAATGTTCTTAACTGGGTTTCATGCAAGCCGTGCATGAAATCCACTTAAGGAACAAGCCGTGCATGAAACCCAGTTAAGGAAATCGTTGTCATAACAACGGTCGTCCGTCCGCCTTAACACGGTTGCATGCAAAATTGAATGCAAAATATATGCATACAAAATATGCATGGTTGAAAAGCTACTTCATGTTAGATGGCTCAGCCGCGGATTGGATTTACTTGAAATTTCTTAAAAGTCCTATTTTAAAGCATTTTCAGACGTAGCTGATGATCAACTTCGTATATGTATCTAATTTTTGCACAAATTCACTGACCGTTCCGACAATTCCCGTTTCAACCTTGAGTATATAGTACTTAGTAGTGTTGTAATAATAGCATTCTACATTAATGGTCTGTGATATTTTGAAATTCAAACGTGTCACCGCAACTGGGTGTAGTTGCACGAATGTAGCCACTTAAAATAAATTGATATGGTTATGTGCATGTACAACCGGGGGCGCCGACACGGGGGCTGGCAGGGAAAAGAAAATGCACATTCCCTGAAGAAATATTACGGGGAAGCAACGCCCCGCCCCGCCCCCAATGCTCCTTTGCTCTCCCAAGCCCTTTGTGATCCCCCAAGAATTAAATGATGAATATATTCTGCTGCTGTTTATAGCTGTGTATGCTGCTGCTGCTGTGCATGGCTGCAGTGGACTTCGTGCTGCGCGACCCCCGCGAGGTCGAGGGTGCCAAGGACAAGGGGGCGCCCCTCCCCACCCACCGACAGGAGATCGCCGTCCTCCCCAAGCCGTGGAACAAGTCGTTCCGCCAGGCTCAGCGCAGCGCCAAGGACCTGCTCCACGTGACCAACCCCTGCATGGGCCAGCTGCTCCAACTCTGGTACTCTTCCTTCGAGTGAGTATTGAGATTGTCATATTCATTATTGTATTGCTATGTAACTTTTACTTTCATTAATTCCAGTTATTATTGTTATTTAATTCATAATTTATTAACCGATTTCTCTTTTTCTTTTTCTTTTTTGCATGCTGACTATTTTGATAAAAGAAAAGTCAAGCATCTACATTAATTTAAACTATTGTCAAGGCTGCTCTCAAACTGTTAATTATAAAAATGGGTGACATTTATAGTGTTCCGATAGGAATCTGTCCACTCTTTTCATCCTGCATTGTGTTACTTCTATACATTTTAAAGTCATTATTGAATTATATATCTTGCTACCATGTGTACATGTACATGATGTTTGATGAATAAATCGAGTTGAATTGAATTGAATATATTATATTAGTATACAATAAATGCTTCCTCTATAGGCAGGAAACTTTACAGAATGGAACCGAACCACCCACAACTAATTATCACCCGTCTACAGTAATAATATATAAATCTTTTATTCACCATCAAGGCAGAACACAATAGAGAAATAGAAACTTAAATAAACGTACAGTTGAAGTGCTGCGAGCTAAATTGTGGTGAAATTTACAATATCGGGGGCTAGAGTTTACACAATTAGCGAAATAGTCATTAACGATACGTGACGAGTCGAGCACTGACGACTGCGTTGATACGTTGTAAGAAGCAGCTAGTCGTGACAGTTCACCATTGCCTGATACATCATAAGGAGCTCTCAATATAATTGTTTTATTTAATCGCAGATGGCTAACTTTGTTCGCCATTTTATACATGCAGTTGCTATAACATTGCAGCAGTTTGTAGAACTGTCATTCTAAAGCAGTGTAAATATGATAAATCAAATTTTCAATTGCAGTTTTAATTTCTCTTTAATTGTATCAATTTTTACTGCATTTTTAACTGTGTGCTGAGATTATTGTATTATTGCATGCATGTAATGTATGCATGTATTGTATGCATGCATTGTATGCATGTGTTGTATGCATATATTGTATGCATGCATTGTATGCATGTATTGTATGCATGTATTGGATGCATGCATTGTATGCTTTATTTTAATATTCATCGAATGTCAAATATAAAGAGACCTTTCTCATTAAACACGTACTACACAAAATAACAAAAAACATTAATAAGTCTCTGATTTGGTGACATTAGTTTGTGAAAAAGTCTCATTTTTACCTGTCCGTAGTTTTACAGGCAAGCCTGTAACTCCGTGTCCGTGTTAGCACTGGTTTGACGTTTATATTGGAGCTGGCTTTTTACGGCCGGATGCCCTTCCTGTCGCCAACCAGAATAATAAATTACTCTGGACGATGATTACCAGCTAGCGACACTTGTGTGTTTAACAGCCTTGCTGATGGACCTGTAACGCTATGGTTTCATAGTTGCCGTCGCCGGGACTCAAACCCAGGTCCTCTTTACTCGAATCCAACGCCTTAACCACTACACCACAGCGCCTCGCAAGCGGAAGTGTGAGCCTTTGAAGTGTGTGCAGGTTTCTCAAAAGTTATGTGCAGCTTTTTATTCGGCCATAAGCATTCATGATAATTTTTACTGACCCCGTGCCAGGTAAGATTATTTATTTGTTTAACTGTACCATGCGGCCGTTAAGACCCTGCTTCAGCAGTTCTCATCAGAGCGCAAAATGTCTAACTCATGCGAAACCATGGAGATTAACGGAATAGAGGACAAAATAGGTTATTTAGTTAACTTGTTGGTTTTCTTGATGAATTCTGCTATAGTGTCCGCTTTGTTGAATAGGTGTGTGTGAGTCTCTCCCCCTCTCTACTTGTCACGCTGTGCGTAGCTCTATCTGTCTCTCCCTATCACTCTACTTGTCACGCTGTGCGTAGCTTTATCTCTCCCTATCAGTCTACTTGTTGCTCTGTGCATAGCTCTATCTGCCTCTCCCTGTCAGTCTACTTACCACGCTGTGCACAGCTCTATCTGTCTGTCCCTATCAGTCTATTTGTTACTCTGCGCATAGCTCCTTGCGTATGGTCGACATCCGAGAGCTGCACTCAAGGGTCGACTCGATGGAGCTCTCGGTGTTCCAGAGCCTCGCGATGCGACACATCGAGGCTGCCAAGGACACGCTACTGAAAAAGTAGGTCACCGAAGAATAGTGACGAGCAAATTTGTAATTCTCGATGTGATTTTCGTTGATGAGATATAGTCATCTCCTTAATTCTTTAAAGGATGGTTGCTAGACTTTGATTTGAAGTGAGATTTTATTTTGTAGTCCGAATTAACCAATGAAAATATATGAAAGAATTGTATCGAATAATCTGATTGGTTTATTCAGACTACAAAATAAAATCTCACTTCAAATCGAAGCCTAGCAACCGGCCTTAAGAGTCGGCTTAATCGCTGCCTTCCCCTGCAGGCCCATCGGTCTCCCAATGTACATTTGTAAGGTCAGGAGACAGATTAAGGGTGTGTGCCAGTGGCATGAAAAATGGACAGGAAAAAATGAAAATGATGACGATGATGGAGAGTTGTAAAGAAATTCGCTTAAAAAAATTGGAACAACTAAAATTTGCCTTTCTTCTTCAATCAATGTTTAAATGTGACCAATGATCTCAGAGTCGGATCGGTGTTATAGCTGATCAGTAATCTCGTCAATGATAAATGTTTGATTGTCAATGTTTATTTTTTTTAACTTCGGCTGTGCTACGTAGAGTAATTCACATTAACATGAAAATTTCAGAATGTACTTCGTTTTGCAAAGGCGCAAAGGTCACTGTCGGTGATTACTTCAATTTCAACTCCAACTTCTCTTCTGCACTCCACCCTAATGGATGATTATTTGCAGGGCGGACAAAATTGAGCATCTTTGCCAAGGGTGCAAGAAGTGACTCGAAATATTTTACCACGGCCGGGGTTCGAACCGACTCTCTGCCACACTCGCAATCCGAAGTCCGCGACTTAGACCATTCGGCCACAACGCTTCGCCTGAAGGCCTCGAACTTTAGGATTAGATCGTAAAGTTGCATAATATTCATAAGTAACGTGCTGCATGACTTAAGGGGAGGTGAATTTGTTTTGCTGCATGTAAAAATTCAGCTCTAACAAATCATTTAGCTAAATAAAATTTTACAAATATTAACATTTCCCTGGAGTGTTATATTTAGCTGCGCCCTCTAGTCGAACGCTGCCGGTGCCCAGATGGTGCCCAGAGGTGCAGAACATATTCTACCAGGGCAACAAGCGGCGTCTGGTGCCCCCCAGCGCCGACCAGACGCGCCTTGAGCACTTTTTCAACTGCGTGGCGACCCTCATGACCGACCAGCTCCAGCGACTCGCGCTAAGCTCGATGAGCGACTACACGGACCTGCTCGTACAGCCTCCGGTACGTCACGTCACGTGGGGCTACCTGGCTTTCCTAAAGAAGGACTGCGCCGGTTGCTTGAGATCAATTTTTAAATGAAATAATTCGCACATTAGCTAGCGTACGGTTTAAGCAAATTTTTGTTAAATTTTTGTTTTTCCATTCATTGCATTAATAACACTGAAAAAATACAGTTTGTTGATAGACCAAAGTACAAAGCAACTAGGTTAAATAAAGGGACATTACTCTCTGAAAAGACTTAAACCTATGTCTGACCCCAAACAAATCAAAATACGCTTGTAACAAGGATATTATTTTTGCGAATTATGATGTTGGTCTTGCTATTTTTTGTGTAGCAGATTACTAGCTCTTTGTGAGAATTGGTATAATTATGAATTTATGCATGTATGGGATCGTATGAAATTGGATTGTAAATGATCCATTTCCAAAAGCACTAAATGCAAACTGTTTGTGCTAACGATCAGTTTACACTTAGCGCTTTTTCTTGTAACCAGAAGTCGACGCGCGTGTTCGAGCACCCCGGCTTCATCGTGCGGCTCATCCTGGATGGGGCAGCGATCCGCTACGAGCCCGACTTCCACGACTTTCAGGTCGTGCTGCTCAACGTCTATGACGTCATGACCAAGACCGTCGGAGTAGTGCCGCGCGTAGAAACGAAGCTCTACGCCGAATGGGTCAGCCGCCGCGGCTTCAACTTTTAATTTGAGCGCGTTTGATTGTTGCTTGTTCTGCGCTTGTAATGATTATATTTTTATCACAGAATGCCCTTGCTATTGCTTGCTCTGTTAAATTTTACACTCCATTTTTAATGTTTAGTTAATTGTGATTCCCTCATATCGAAATAAAGAAAGATATATGTTATAAAAAAAATGATCATTATTTTTGAAATCCATTCTAATGCGTATCGAAAACGTTTAGAAATACGTAAGGAGCGAGGCATGAGTAGGGAGATGGCAAAGAATCAAGATTTCTGGGGGAGTCTCATCGTGCGAAACGTCCAACCTGTGGTAGCATGGAAAACCGGACGTAAAACATAGATGATGATGATGGCAATGATGTTGTCTGACAATGAAGGAGAAACGAAGCTGCGTGTTTGACGCACAGGAGCGGCTGCAGGATTTCTTTGGGGGGGGAGGCCACGGGGAGGCCAAAAAATCTCTGGGGAGGCCACATTTTTTCCCTGTCGTTCAGAACTTACGAGCGGGGACAGATAAAATTTTCTGACAGACAGAATTTTCTGACAGACAAAATTATGTCAGCACTTCGTATACCTAAACTTTCATATGCAGATCTTCCTACTCTGGAGGCGCTTTTAACACCGTTTCTCCAATTTCAACTTTGTAACTGAAGCCTACCAAACCTTCTTAATTTAACTGGGAATTTAACGCCACAAAAAATAAAAATAAATTCTCTTTCATCATAACATCTCAATACCTATTACATTACGCATTACGCTTACATCTTGTGGAGGCCATTTCACCTTTTTTGGGGGGGGCCATTGGGGAGGCCAGATCTCTATTTGGGGAGGCCTGGCCTTATATGTGATCTCTTTAAAATCGCCACTGGTGGCGCAGGGAGGCAACAAGTCCAAGACGTCCCTGAAGCCGATCATTCTGGAGAGTATCGTGACGGCGCACAAGGACAAGGTGATCGCACTGATCGCGCGCGAGATGAAGCGTCCTCAGCAGCACGCAAAGCACTATGACAAGTACAGCAGTCTCATCGACAGACAGGTACTCGCACACCGTCCAGTACACAGGCAAGTAAAGAGACAAGTACAGCGGTCTCATCAACAGATAGGTACTCAGACACGGACAAGTAGAGAGACAGGTAGAGAGATAAGTACAGCAGTCTTTTAGATAGACAGGTACTCACACACAGACAAGTACACAGACAAGTGAAGAGATAGATACGTGGACATACTTATAAATTTGTGCCTTTAAAATTTGTAAATAAATTGGAAATTTTTCCGAATGGCACTTATAGGGCTGCCGTTGCAATGTCTTTCTATGTCAAGAAAGAAGTCGAGGTAAAAGTGAAGGTACATCTGTAAAATCCCGCCTTAGTTAAGGCTATAAAACACGACGTATTGATTTCAGGCGGAGCAGGACTCGGATCAGTTTCTGCAGGAGACCCACACGTTTGCGGAGTACGCGCAGGAGGTGCAGCGCTACCACAAGCTGACGGAGGACATCACCTACAAGTCCACTAAGGTCCCAGGCCCTTCCACTGCGATTTATTTTACTCTGAATTGTTCTGTTGTTGTTGTTGTTGTTGTACCAGTTGATGATCGTTGCTGGTGGTTCCATCATAGACTGGTAGGCATCGTAGGAACAATTGTGGCTGACGAATTTCATTATGTCAGGTTAGATTAGATTATATGCTAGGGTAGGCTAGGCTAGAGCTGTTTTAGTCTGGACTATAGTCGCCTTCGCCGCTTTGGCAACCTGCGCTCGCGTGCAGGAGTCTCATTCAGGAAGCGATCTTATGAAAATCTTGGCCTTAGGATTGTCTCAAGAGAATCTTCGTAAAATCTTATCTTTTTTATTGAAAACTCTCTGCAGTAACGAGTCCACCGAATGATGACGTCACGGAGGTCGATCAATGGACTTTATTTCACATAAATTTCAATTTCAAGAATTGAGGAAAATCTTACAACACGCATGTGAATGAGAAGGCCCCGGGTTTATTACTGTTTTCTGTTGTAATTACACAGGTGGAGCGGCTGGGCATGTTTGAGGTGCACGGTGACGAGCTGATACGTGCGCTCGCCAAGCGCTCTGAGCGCATCTGCACCAAGCTGCTCGCTCGCATGTCCAAGGATCACCAGGACGCCAACAAGGCGTCAGTGCATCAGGACTTTTTTTTAAATTATCGTGTTTTTGGCTTCTTGCTGGGGGCGCGTTTAACGCTGATGCTTCAGTGATGCCTCGCTTGGGGCGCATATAACACTGATGGTTCACTGGCGCCTCGCTAGGGGCGCATATAACACTGATGGTTCACTGGCGCCTCGCTAGGGGCGCATATAACACTGATGGTTCACTGGCGCCTCG